>JAKUBG010000047.1:0-73182 GCA_030563145.1 Schwanniomyces polymorphus var. africanus
TAGGACAGCAGTATCGTAACCTTCCATAATAATAGCTGATGATAAAATAATTGACCACATAGCTGCTTTTGGAAACGTTTTCAAACCTTCCTTAAGCGGCATGCTTTTTTCTTGGGATTCGTTACCTTTTGCTTCATTTGAGATTTCTAAGAATTTTGAAATGTAGTCATCTACTTCAAATCCCATTGAAGGGTCAGAAATTTTCTTGGTAACAGGCTCATCGATCTGTTGTTTCTCGTCAGGTTTCCTGACATCCTCTACGAAAGTAGTAGACATTATGGATTTTCTAGTATCAAACTATTGTATATTAATTATAATTATGTTATCAAGTGATAACGATTCCATTTTATATTCATTTTATATTCCATTTTATATTCAGCTGATACATCGACATAGTCGTAGGAAAATGATATACGAACCTGGAATTAGAATATTCCGTAAAATAATTAGTGGGGTCAATAAAAAATAATTCTGATTAATGTGTGAGGCCCAAGCCGCTGCTATAATAAAAATGCACATGTGCCGTATTACCTACATGCCCAATTCGTTTTTGGTTCGAAAAAGTAATAATTACTATTTTATGAATAAGATCGATTTCAGCGAGAATTTTATCGGGACATTTTTGACGAAATCCGGATATGGAGAGGAGGAACAAAAAATCAGCATACACATTTTATTCAATGAAATAAACTTTCTATTTAGTCATTTCCAGAGAATAGTACTGCTTATCTTTGGGAGTATACTACAACCGAACAAAATAGATCGAGACGAAATGCATCTATACATTTAACGGATTATCGAGATTAGAAAATATGAACCTTTCTATTAAGGATGACTCTTCCTGGCAAGTAAACGACTGCAATGAACTAGAGTCAATTTCCTCAACGTAAGGTGTCACTCTGTTCACATTCTGTGGGGTTAAAAATATGACCTCGTACATTGCCTACTCGTACATTGACTACTAAAATAGAATGTGCTCTCAACACAAGCCCAACTTTCCGGAAGAATATTATCCTGTAATGCGTACATATCAAAATCTAAATACGCCTGGTTATGCCCAGAACAATAACTTATGGTTTGAAATATGTTCAAAAGATATGCAAGTACTTTTGAAGAAGCAGGATAATGTAACCCACGCCGAATTGATCGCCAAATTTATTTCGCTACAATTTCGCTATATTTCTCGCTCAAACGACCCCACGATTTGAAGTCATCATTTATTTTCTATACAACAATTAAGCCTTAAAAATGATCCCATAAAATATGGGGTAAATCTAAAAAGTTAAACAAGTCATACAGGACAATAATATAGGTATGACTATTGGCTACGATTGGTGGAATGGCTCCACCGTTTAACACATTTGGCCTGTCTCTTACAAAGATTCTAACGGCGATGTTTCGGTGATTGGTAACGTATAATCTCCACTTTAGATAACTTAAAGAATTTGCGAATTTGCGAATTGATAGCAAATCCTTTAAGTCCTATATTTGTCTCCCTTCAAGAAGTTATGGGTTACGATATAAGTGATTATAAAAAAATTACCCAAAGTATATTGACATGAATGATACGCATCAGTCACTCGAAGAAATACGTAATAGAGGTATGAAATTGGTAATAGATTTAGTTATCAACATCTTTTATCTGAACATGAAGGTTTAAAGAATCAAGATCTTCTAAGACTAATGGAGGAAAGGTGGTATATCTGGACTATGTTAGAGATGGTACTAGGTTACCTCCGAATAAGTAAAATTTTTATTTATTAGGTTCAGAATAATGGACGTATGATGTATCAACAAGTGCATGTTATGTCAGATCAATTGATGTAACTTGGAAAATGAGAAAACTAGAAAGACTATTTACGATACAGCTTTGAAATATGGATTTGATAATGGTGTTGATAGTTTGAGAGTTGATACTGTTACTTAATAAACCTGGTTTGAATATCAACTATCTACAAACTGAATTCATAATGGTCCTAGAATTATGAGTTCAATAAAATAAAGAAATATGATGAGTTGTTCGAGAGAATATGTTTTAAAATAAGTCGGTGCTAGTGAAAATGAAATGAATGTTCTTATTTGATATAATTACTATTGCAATGTGCAGTGTTGGTTTTGGATACAAGGAATTTGATTAAAAAAAGCAACTGAAGACAAATATCCACCTTGAAGAAAGTAATCACTGGTCTACTATCTATGAAAACCATTACCAATCGAGACACTTCAAAATACTTTGCTGAATCTGCTAAATTGTCTGCATTGTTTCAAATCTCCCTTACTGATACCCCTTTCATCTACCAAGGTCAAGTTTGTATGACTAATCTTTTTAGATTTGATGAAAGAAGAATATTTTGTTATTAATACTGATAACTTTTATGAAAAGTTCGAAGATATAGCTGTGACCCTGATTTAAAGAAGAAAGTTGATGGATGTGGTTGCCAGAGATCATACAAGCTCTACTCGATGGTATTATGAGAACAAGCTGGCTTCTCTACGGAAAACCATGGACCAGAGTTCATGACAATTACAAAGAAATTGAACTTCTATGCTGAGTCAATATCATTTGAAAATCTTGTTGAAGGTATCTTACAATTAACTCATTCTAATGTTGATGAGCCTACTTTAAGTCCTTGTGAGGATAACTACAACATCGATGACTTTAATGTTATACTTTTATATATTTATAATGTTAATGTTATACTTTTATATTTATAATGTAATCTATACATCTTGTGCCTATTCCTGTTAGGCATTATTAAATGAAATTTTCCTATTATGCCTTCGAAAGCACTTCGTCATCTTTTTTATTTACAAAGTTCATAATTCCATCTTCACCAAGTTCTTCCATCATTTTACCAGCATCAAATGCATCAATCTCAGCTTTCTTAAAATCTCTAGCCTTATATTTTGCTGAAAATAATGCGTCCAATTCAGCAAATGTCTTACCTTTTGTTTCAGGTAATTGAAACCAAGCCCAAACAGCAGATAAGAAAGCTAATCCACCCCAGAAAAATCCTGTCTTGGCTTTCCAGTTCCATGCAGTTGGGTTAAGCATATAAGGAGTAATAACGGCCACAATAATACCAGCAATATTGTACATGTTTCTTGCAATAACAACAGTTTTGGCTCTTAAGATTGTAGATGGAATCTCAGCAACTAAACAGTAGCATATAGGTCCAACAGATAAATCGTACACAAATGTGAAAACTAATAACATGGAACCTACACCCCATCCAGCTCCGGAAGAAGACGAGCAGCCAAGACCACCAACAACCATCAATACACAGAAGTTGGTACACAACCCACCAAAGAAGATATCAAAACGACCAAACTTTTGTGATAAGAACCAGGAGCCAAGTGTTCCAATAATACCAAAAATGTATTGTATAATACTAAAAGTAAATGCATTACTTGTAGATAATCCGGCTTGTTCATAAAAGTATGTGGAATAACCCATTAAAGCAGATCCTGTACAGTTCTGAACCACCCAAGCTACTGAAGCAATAGATGTTCTTCTAAAATTGTTACCTTTAAAACATTCAATGTATGAAGTATTTGCTGTCTCGGCAGATTCCGACTCAATAGTCATTTGCATCTTTTTAAACATGGCTTCTGCGACAATCGCTTTATTAGGGAGATTTGGACCTTCAGACATAAGTCTGTTTAAAGATCTCTTAGCTTCTTCATCTCTTCCCTTCTTGGCCAACCACCATGGTGACTCAGGTGCTAAATAGATACCAATAGCAATTGGAATTGGCCAGACCCATTGGATTGCAAATGGGATCTTATAAGCATAGGAATCTGTGTTTCCTGATAATCCTTTAAGAATACCTGAGGAAATCAATTGTCCAAACACCCAACACATATTAACGTAGGTGGTTAAATAAATTCTCAAAACTAATGGACACACTTCTGAGGCATATGTGACTGTCAAAGTCTGAAATGCACCCCATGGTAAACCTAATAATAATTCACCAGCGACCAACATACCAATATCTTTTGCAAAGAAGACGATAAAAATAAAACATACAACCATGAACAATGAACCAATTAAGGTGTATCTGTAACCAATTCTATCAGCAACTATACCAGCGATAAATAGACCAACAATTTCACCAACATTAACACACATTGACAAAACAGTTTGCCATTTAGCAGGAATTTCGTAATCTTGTTCGCTTTCATACCATTCACCATATTTCTTTGCAAATGCAGGGAATGCGTATAATGAATTTAATAAATTGGTATCATAGCCTTCCATAATAATAGCAGTGGATAAAATAATCGACCACATTGCGGCTTTTGGAAAGGTAGTTAAACCTTCCTTTAAAGTCATGTTTTTTTCCTGCTTTTCGCTTTCTTTGGCATCGTTGGATATATCTAAAAACTTTGCAATATAATCCTCCACGTCTGATCCAAAAGAATCATTAGAAGCTTTCTTAGCTATTGGTTCTCTGACAAGAGTCTTGTCTTCGGGTTTCCTAATATCTTCAACAAATTCACTAGACATATTATTATTAATGTATATAAAAGGCAGGATATTTTTTAGGACAATTATTACCCCCCTTTTATATATTTTTTAATTTGTATACAGATTTTAAGATATTATTTTCAAAGGATAAATAAGTGGGGTCAATAGATGCATGGAGTTTATATAATATTCCTGTAGCATTATGATGCGTCTTATATTTTCGTAAGAAAGCGTCCTATCGCGGGATAATTTCAGCGAGATTTTAGTCAAATACCCAGGTCGAGGTAAAAGATATTTTATATCAGTATGACCGTACCTGAGCCAAGGCGTATTGCATATTATCATCAAACAGGTTATGTTTATTAATGTTCATTAATTTTTTTAGTTGGAACTTGTCTTGAAATGTCACACATAAACACAACTAGACATTGGATAGATTTTGAAAATTGCAAGCTATTAGGCTATTGAGGGGATAGAATTACCTACCGACTTTCTTTCGACCATACCGGATAAATGAGGAGCTAAACATTGATAAAAAATCATAATATACGAATTGGTATTGCCCCAATTCCCGGAACAAATCAACCCATGACCTGAAATTCCCATATAATTTTGCATAGAAATTTGGTGCAGGTTGACGCTGAAATCGTCGCTAAAATAAGTCGTAACTATTCTCGCTCGAATCTCGCTGATTTATTGTCCGGAAATTCTTTACTCCACAGTATATGTAATATTTAAATGCGGGTATGATCTTATTTATGGGGTAATCCGTGACAAATTTAACCTTATTTTTATAGATTCCAGTAAATATGACTATTGACTACGTTTGGTGGAAAGATTCTACCGTGTATCAAATTTGGCCTGCCTCTTACAAAGATTCTAACGGCGATGGTTTTGGTGATTTGCAAGGTATCATATCCACTTTAGATTACTTAAAGGATTTGGGTATTGATATCATTTGGTTAAGTCCTGTTTATGACTCTCCTCAAGATGATATGGGCTATGATATAAGCGATTATCAAAAAATATACCCAAAGTATGGTGACATGAATGATATGGATCAATTACTCGAAGAAATACATAATAGAGGTATGAAATTGGTATTAGATTTAGTTATCAACCATACTTCCTCTGAACACGAATGGTTCAAAGAATCAAGATCTTCTAAGACTAATCCAAAGAGAGACTGGTATACATGGAGGCCACCAAAATATGCTGAAGATGGTACTAGGTTACCTCCAAATAATTGGGGTTCTTACTTCTCGGGTTCCGCGTGGGAATATGATGAGTTGACCGATGAATACTACTTAAGATTATTTGCTAAAACTCAACCAGATCTTAATTGGGAAAATGAGGAAACCAGAAAGGCAATATACGACACAGCTTTGAAATATTGGTTTGATAAGGGTGTTGATGGTTTTAGAATTGATACTGCTGGTTTGTACTCTAAAGACCAAAGATTCTTAGACGCACCAATTATTTTACCTGAATTTGAATATCAACCATCTGCGAAATGGACTCATAATGGTCCTAGAATTCACGAATTTCACAAGGAAATGTTTGAGCAAGTTACTTCCAAGTATGATGTTATGACTGTTGGTGAAGTGGGCTATGGTTCTGTCGAAGAAACTCTTAAATACGTTAGTGCTAAGGAGAAGGAGATTAATATGATGTTTAATATGGATGTTGTCGAGCTTGGATACGCTCCAGGTGATAGGTTTAAATACCTTGGATTTGATTTGAAGGATTTTAAAAAAGCAGTTGATACTCAATCTAAATTTCTTGAAGGAACCGATGGTTGGTGTCCTACATTTATAGAAAACCATGATCAACCAAGAAGTGTTACCAGATTTGGAAATACTAAAAACTATTGGTCGGAATCTGCAAAATTACTTGCTTTATGGCAAACTACCCTTACTGGTACCCTTTTCATCTACCAAGGTCAAGAAATTGGAATGACTAATCTTCCAAGAGATTGGTCTATTGACGAATATCTTGATATTTGGTCAATAAACTACTATAAAGAGTTTAAAGATAAATATGGTAATGATCCTGACTTCGAAGAAAAGGAAGAAAAATTAATGGATGTTATTAACTTAACTGCGAGAGATCACTCCAGAAGCCCTGTTCAATGGGATATTACCCCTCATGGTGGATTCACAACTGGAACCCCTTGGACAAGAGTCAACGATAATTACAAGGAAATTAATGTTTCTGCTCAAAGGAATGACGAGAATTCTGTCCTTTCTTTCTGGAAACAATCTTTAAAGGTCAGAAAGCAATTCAAGGATCTACTTGTTTATGGATCAATGAAGGTATTAGATGAAGACAATTTAAAGACTTTTACTTATTTGAAAACTTATGGTGAAGATGCTGCATATGTAGTATTAAATTTCTCTTCCGAATCAATTCCTTTTGAAAAGCAGGTTGAAGGAGATTTCCAATTAGTACTTTCTAACGTTACCGGTGGTTCTGAAAATACTTTAAGTCCATATGAAGGTAGAATCTACATCAAAGCATAATGATTTAGTAGGTAGCATATTGAATTTTTGTTAATTTATAGATTTTAATAGATGTGAAAATAGGTTTTCAACTATTCGATAAAAGTAGCGTAAAAGCACCTTAGTTTCATTTCGTCATTCCAAGAACTTAAAAAAGTCAAGATTCTTTGAAGAGAATAATAGTAGATTCAAAAATTACTAATGACATCTATTCGAATTGCTGCTAAAATAAATACTCGTTTTGTATCACGTGCACTATCAGTCATCCTTTTTGGGCAGAAAATTTATCTGGCGAAAAATTTCGTGATCATAAATGAGTGACAGGCTACAGATCATTTTGTGTCTCACAAAGACACATCATTTAGATTTTATGCAGTGGACTGTAAACGATTAAACAGGCTATCCTATTTATGCTTTTTGAAAGATATTAGACAAATTAATAAAGCAGTTATATACAACATTAGTGTATTCAGCAGGGCGGAAGAATATAGAAAGATATAAATACATAGTGGCAGAGTTTGAATATATTGTATGCTCTTTACTGTATTATGATGGAAAACTCAGCACAATCATCCATAGGTCTACAGTTCAACATAGACAAGTTGGACGAATTTCGATTGGTGACAATGTCTAAGATCACCCAGAATGAACATGTTAAATCTAACTTTGCGACGCCTGCTCGTATAAGAAATAGAAGCTGGCGATTGCTAAATTTAAGGATATTAAACGGAATGTTGAAGGAAAAGAATGCATTTGATGGAAAACTCATAAACGGACTCGAGAAGACTGAATTGATAGAACAAAGTAGTAGTCAAAATAACTCCAAGCGACCCTCGTTGTTTCTGAACAATTCCCGTAGCACGTTGTTCTCTCATAATTCTGGAAGTATACATGAAAACAGGGAACGTAAGTCTTGTTATCAGGAAGACGTTGAGGATTCAGATGATATATCTGATATATCTGAGGAGGAGGATTTTGACTTATCCGATAGTGAAGCTGAGGGAGATGATAAGGCAAAGCAGAATCATTATATATCCTTTAATGATCTTGATAAAGAAAATCACCAAGGCCAAACAAATCCACCAGTGACTAATAACGAGACAAACTGTATTAGAGGATTCTCTACAAGTCAAATTCCTGTTTTCAAATCACCAATTGTGAAGGAGCCTGAAAGCTTTGACCAAAGCAGTAAATCTAGTAAATCTAGTAAATCCAGCAAATCTAGTAGCAGTGGAGGAGGTACTTCTGAAAGTTCATTACGTTATAATAAAGCACAAAACAAGAATATATTTTTTATTTCTAGTTCTCATTCACCACCATGTCAATTAAAACAGTCAGATCAAAATTCATACGATTCACGAATAAAAAACCTGAATTCAGGTAACTCTCCTGCATCAGGTTTAATAAAAAGACAAGACTCATTGTTTGGAAATTCCCAGTTAAATATTAATACACGCCCGGACTGCAAGGATGAATTGAATTATTCGTCAACTGATATTTCCGAAGATGATGACGAGGATGAGGATGAAGATGAGGATGAAGATGACGTTAGTAAGAACGGAACTGAAAATTTGGATTATAGCGATAATTATAGTGGCACTTCTTCCCGCAGGAGAAACCTAAATGGAGCTAAAAGTATGATGATTGAGAATTCCACCTGTGATAATGATAGTGAATGGATTTCAGTCACTTCAGATGATGAAAAGGAGATTGAAAGACCAATTCCACCTTTAAAATTTGAAAAATGGTCTAGCAAAGGGCATTCTGGTAATATACCAATTTCTAGCATTCTGCCGGAAAAGGATATTGGCACTAAAGAAGGTACCTTAAAACCTCGATCCTTACTTTCAAGTCTATTTTTAAATGAATACATGACTAAAGGAAGTCGAGATACGATATCTCCTCAAGATAATCAGCAGATGAAGCCTATATTAAAACGTGCATCTACTACAGGTATTATTACTGTACATCAAAACTCAAATACTATTAAGGCTCCATCAATCTTATTCTCAAAGAAACATAACTCATTTTCTGAGCTTTCGAAGAAATACCCCCATTTCCAAAATGATTTGGTCAAAAAGAACATACTAAATGCCGATGATGATGAAGTTGACGAGGCCGCAATTTTGGGGAAGCAAAAATCTAGTGTTGAAGTCTCAAATTTCAATGTTCTGATTAAATCTGGAAGTAATTCATTTAGTAATTCTAATTCTGAGCATAATATAAGTGGAACAAATAAAGACTCCAGTCAACTTCCAGTAAATAATCCAAGGCATGACTTACTATCATCGAGTTTAAATAAGTATTCGAAGTCCCATTCAAGTAATTCTTTGAAAAATATTATTTCGAAAAGCTCTTTAAACTTATCTCATTTATTCCATTCCTCGAAGTCAAAATTCTTAAGATCTGATAGCCCTTATCAACCCAATGCAGATAGTTTAAGAAACTCTCTGATTTCAAATAATCATGTTACTACGAATATCAGGAGTGATGCTCGTAATACAATATCCGTCACCAAGGATGAAAGTAAACTAAACGTTAGTCAAAATGACTCTTTACAAGAGTCCGGTGAAATGGATAACAATAAGAAGAATAAAGTATTAAATGTAAAAGAGGAAAAAGAGAAAGACCCTAAGAAGTTGATGAATTCAAATTCTCTGCCTCCTGTAAATATTTATGGAAATTTATCTCCAAAATCTACTCGAAAATCTATGCTATCAACAGAATTAAGTCAATCATTAAAAGATTCAATAATTATTGATTATAAATTAGGAAAGATTCCATTGCCAACAAAAGTCGTTAATAATACTGATTTTATTAACGAAAAGATCTTTATTGACAAGCTTGATGATGCTGATGATTATCATTCTAAAGGTTGGTAGTGTATATAATATTACTGCATATTTTTATTTATTATATATAATTAAAATAAATTTATTTATTCCTGTATACAAAGGTAGCCTTTTTTTTTTGAAACTTAATCTAACAGTCTTTATATCTCTAGTTAACAATGAAAACTTGTTATTACGAGTTATTAGGAGTGGAGACTAATGCCACGGACGCTGAATTAAAAAAAGCTTATAGAAAAAAGGCATTACAACTTCATCCAGATAAAAACCCACATGATGTTGAAGGTGCAACTAATAGATTTGCATTAGTTAGGGCAGCCTATGAGGTTTTATCAGATCCCCAAGAAAGATCTTGGTACGACTCCCACAAGTCACTGATTTTAAGAGATGATGATGAAATATTTGATGATATGGGAGATGATGAATATTTGATACCAAGTATATCAGTGGAGGAAATCTTAAGATATTTCAATCCGTCATTATACTCCAGAGTTGACGATACGCAGCAAGGGTTTTATAGTATTGTTGAAAAGCTCTTTGAGAGATTAGCTGCTGAAGAAGTTTCGCATGGTAAACCTCAGGGCATACCCAATTTTGATAAGTATAAAGATGATTCTCCTAATGTGAGTGCGATCGATGAGTCTTTTTTGTTATATCCTAGATTTGGTAATAGTAAAACTGAATATGTTGACAAAGTTAGGTTATTTTATAACAGTTGGTTAAATTTTCAAAGTGTTAAGATGTTTAATTGGAAGGATGAGTATAGATATTCGACAGCACCTGATAGAAGAACAAGAAGATTAATGGAGAGGGAGAATAAGAAAGCTAGAGATACAGCGAGAAAAGAATACAATGAGACTGTGAGGAGTTTCGTTTTATTTATCAAGAAGAGAGACCCTAGGGTTAAAGAGGGAATAAAAAAGTTCGAAGCTACTAAAAGGAAAAAGCAACAAGAAGAATTGGAGAAACAGCTTCAAATAAATAAAGAAGCTGAATTACGCAACTTTGCTGCTTCAAACAACTTTGAAATTCAAGATTGGCAAAAGCTCTCTTTGGATGAATTGAACGAATTAGAAGAAATGATGAATGAAGAGTTTAACACTTCTTCTGATAGCGAGTTCGATGAATTCGCAAATCCTGAAGATGAAGAGTTATTCGAATGCTTTGTTTGTAATAAAACATTTAAAACGGAGAAACAATTCAAGGTTCACGAGAACTCAAATAAACATAAAAAGGCGGTAAGGCAATTGCAATGGGAAATGAGGCAAGAAGGAATAGAATTAGGTTTAGACAATGTCAAAGACAACAGCGAAGATAGTTTTGAAACTGCAGATAGCTCCTTAGATTCAAATAGTGAGCTATCTGATGGCATGTCTGATGAGATGGATAACAGTCTCCAATCGACGAAATCAATTGATATTAAAGATGATGTATCTAAAGACTCGGTAAATCGTGTTGATTTTCAATCTTTTGAGATAGATGATGAAATTGACAGCGATTTTGAAGATATACCAAAAGATGAAAAGCTGAAAGAAAAAATGCCAATACAAAAGGATTCTTTGGATGATAATGGGTTAAATGATGAAATCAATAGAATTGTGAACAAACTTAACTTGGATGATGATAGTGATAGTGACTGGACGCCGAAAACCCAAAAAAAAGCCAAGAAGAAGAAAAATAAAGATTCAAAGGATAACACTCCAAATATACAAACACCTCCCTCTGTTAATACCAAGAAAAAGGCTCCTAAAAATGAAAAAAGTGTCCCAAATGGTTCTGAAATATGTGCTATATGTAAAGAATTCTTTCCTTCTAGGAACAAACTATTTCAGCATGTTAATAAAACGGGCCATGCCGCACCTATAGAGAAGTCAACTAAGAAGAAAAAGAAAGGTGTTTATAATTAATATCATATATATTCTATCTAATGCATGCTAGGTCATTTTAAACCTGTCTTGGATTTTTTAACCCTAGCCACAACTGGTTCACTTATACCTTTATTTCCTTCTACACCTAATCCTTCACCTTGAACCCATCCTAGCTTTTCTAATAATTGTCGTCCAACATTATTTTTATCTATTTCAGGGGCGTCAGCACCAACAATATCACCTTCTTTAGCATGAGCACCAGTGCTATGTTTATCTCTTCCTCTCTCTTTATCTTTTTTGGGATTACCATCCCTCCGTAATATTTCTTCTTTAGTCCTTTTTTGGTCTGTTCTGTTGAAAATTGGTCTTTGTCTCAATATTGCAGCGACTTGATTATAATTTGGCAAATAATGGAAAGTTTTCCTATGTTTTGCCACTTTTACAAATAGCTTTAACCCTTTACCACATTTACTTGAGCGCATATTAAAGCAATTTGCCATCTTAATTATAGTCTTATTTCCATGCGGGTCAAGAGGTGGGAAATCCATAGTTTGTCTATTAGAATCATGAAGAAATTCATCAAACTCCATTTTGATATCCTTGATATGAATAGAAAATGGGTATAATATTAATAAGTCATGTTTGTTATAACCTTCTTGTAATTTAGCATTCTCTTTCCTGTCTTTTTTGTTCTTTTTGGATTGACGATGAATCAAGTATTGGTCTTGAAGAGACTGTCTAATTTCGTCGTCCAATTCTATGTTATGTATATCAAGCTGTTTACGTTTACCTTTACCAACTGTTTTAGGGGCTCTCGAAATTGGCACTTCATCAAAAGAAAAAGACTTCATTTGAGATTTAGTAAATGCTACTAGCTCCTCTAAGTCGTCATCAGGTGGAGAAACCTCGTCATCTGAAGTTTCTGAAATGTATACGTCGGAATAATCAGGTTGTTCTTCGAATTTTTGGTCTATTAAGCCATTGGTAATATATCTTAGAAAGCTCTCAAATCTATGCTCTTGAACACCTTTTGTTATTACAAAATCATATAAGTCACTCTCAGCTGTCCACACATATGAGTCGTCAGATCCTGTCAATTCAAAACATTTTACATAATATTGATTCTCAATACCAAGCCTTACGTTTGTAACTGATATTTGAGAAACATCAAATTCATAATCCTCGGGTAAGTATCCATATTCGAGGTCCCTGCCTTTATTCGCTCCAGACGAAGATTCTTCTTCTTCCGATTCATCTTCGCCAGCCTCTGATGATGAAGATGCCATGATATCAAAATTAGTTTCACTCACATATGAGTCAGAATCGCTGTTATCTTTTTGGATTCCATTCATTATTTGGGAAATGTAATCCTTGTATGCACCGATATCATCATCAGAAATATCACTGAATTCTACTTGAGGACGATTTTGCTTTGGTACCTTCTTCGATTTATTGGAAGGATATAATTCAATTTCAGTTTCTCCTTTATCATTGATTGAGGTATTATATGAGACTTTTCCAACAGTGATTTCAGGATCGTACTCCACGCCAGAATATTCTTTTAAATTATCTTTAGCATCGTGAAGTGAAGTATTGGCCACTCTCTTTATTATATTTTGGTCACCTTCAACATCAATTACAAAATCTAATGTTTTATCTTCTTTTATAATGTTATTGTTATTTTCTAATACATCTTTAGCATCGTGGAGTGAAGTGTTGGCCACTCTATTTATTATACTTTGATCGCCTTCAACATCAATTACAAAGTCTAATGTTTTATTAGATTTTAAGTCTGTGTCTTTTATAATTTTATTGTCATTTTCTGATTTATAATCTTCTTCGACTCTATTATCTTTGAATTCATCGACTCCATCAGGCACGTCTTTGCCATCTGATTCATCTTCGCCATCTGATTCCTCTTCAACATCTGATTCCTCTTCAACTTCTGATTCCTCTTCAACATCTGATCCTTCTTCATTGTCAGCTACTTCATCATCTTCTACGTAATTATCACCCACGTTGCCATAATTTTTCTCGCCATCAGTCAGTGAAGGACTATCAGAAACCATATCTTCTACATTATTAGGTCCTGAAGAATTTAAAAGGTCTATCAATTCTCTATTTTCTTTGGGAATCTTTGATTCTTGGGATATGTCTCTTAATTTTTTGTTAGGATCATATATCTCCTTAGCTTTCACGAACTCTATAGGTCTATTTCTAAGTGATTTGTTGAAAGTTTCTTCTTGGTGTGATTGAGTGAATTCAACTTCATCGATCAAGCGCCCAGGTCTATATGCTAGGTTCTTCATTTGGCTGCTTCTATTTACCACAATATTGTCTTCCAAATCCATAAGCTCTGGGAAGTTCGAATTAACAGGAATGCCGCTTCGATGATTGTTTGATTTACCTTTACTCTTTTTCTTGCGGTTTACTGGAGGAAATCTGCCACCATTCCCTCCTCCTCTTCTTTTTGATCTACCACCTCCTCTATTTTTCGCCATTATGTATCTTTAAGAGAGCAACTAATATATTTATCTCATCACTGATTATATTACTATGAGTGCAACCGCAATTATTACACAAAAAGTAAAGATACATGAGTTACCATATTTATTCCCGTTTCTTTATTATCTAGTTATACATCCTAGGATAGATAAATAGATATGATGCCAGATCATAATACAGATTCATCTATAGTTCAAACAGGTGAGAAAGAAAATGATGAAAGTAATCAAAGAAACCTATTTAATTTAACTCAACTATGGCAACTGATAACAAAGCTGGTGAGTGACACAAGCATTAATGCGCCTATTGCACCAATTAATATATTAGGGAGAGAATTTAACAACAACGAAGAGTTTGAAGCTGAATTAAAGAATAAGGTCTGTTTGACATATAGATTTGGCTTTGAAAAGATACCTAAAGTTGAAGATGGACCAAACCCGCTATCATATCTACAATCAGTGATATTTAGTAGGAACCTCTTTTTAGAGAATCTTCAAAATTTCAATAGTCTCATGGATAATGAATTCTTCACTAACGATGTGGGTTGGGGTTGTATGATTAGAACTTCACAAAGTTTGTTGGCAAATGCTATCGTGCGTCTAAAAGTTGGGGTAGCTGATAAGACAGCCGAGATTCAGGAAGTGAATAATGTTATTGATATGTTTCTTGATAATTCTTCAGCTCCATTCTCGTTGCATAATTTTATTCGAGTTGCATCAGAGCTGCCATTAAAAGTAAAACCAGGAGAATGGTTTGGGCCCAGTGCTGCCTCGCTATCTATAAAAAGACTTTCCAATAGTATTAATCTGAAAGAAAATAAATCAATCCCTAAAATGAGCGTTCTTATTAGTGAAACTTGTGATCTCTACGAATCTAAGATAGAAGAGATATTCGCAGATAATGATTTGAGTGGTTTGTTGATTTTACTTCCAATTAGATTAGGTATTCATAAAATCAATCCAATATACCATTCTAGTTTATTACAACTTGTGTCGTTGAAACAATCTGTGGGTATTGCTGGAGGCAAGCCTTCATCTAGCTTCTACTTTTTGGGTCACCAAGGAAATAATCTAATTTACTTGAATCCACATTTTCCCCAAGCTATTTCTGATTCAAACAGTACACCAGATTACGATACTTATCACACAACTAGATATCAAACATTGGATATCAATGACTTAGACCCCTGTATGATGATAGGTATATTGTTATTTAATTTTGATGATTACCAGGATTTTAAAAACGAATGTGCTAAAGTATCGAACAAAATAGTTCATTTTCATGGTGATGCAAAAAATGCTAAGAAAGATGATCATGCAGTTGACTTAGGTTATCAATTTGATTTCGATGAAGAGTCAAATGATGATTTCATAAATATTAATAGTGATATGCAGGGCAATGAGGATTTTATAGACGTTGCAACTGAAATTACTGATATAGATGATGCTGATGAATCCTCATTGGTGGCCGAAACTGTTACAGATCTTGAAGAGGTTTCGCATTCTAATCAAGATGGTTCACAAGAAGAGCTAATAAATATTTCTGACACAATGTCTAAAGATTACGAAAATTTAGATAACATAAACGATGATTGAATTTGAAGGAATATTATATAAGTACCTAGTATCTTACTGGTTAAGATGTAATTGAGGTATAGCTTTTTATTAGAATTGTTAAACATAATGTAGACGAAGTAGGATTTTAAAGGTCGTGTAATTTGGTTAATTTAATGATCACCAAAAACTATCGCAGCCTAGACATAAAGAATCTTATAGAAACAGATAGACAAGTACGATTATTTAATTCTTGAAGCTTTCTTTTAAATCTAATCTTTTATATAACTTATCCTATAAAAATGATAGATGATTCGTTAAAAATATGTACCGTTTGTGCATCTAACAACAACAGATCTATGGAATCACATAAACAATTAAAAGATGCAGGCTATAATGTCAAATCATTTGGAACAGGTTCTGCTGTAAGGTTACCAGGACCAACCATTGATAAACCAAATGTATATGACTTCGGTACACCGTATGACGATATATATCAGGATCTTATATCTCAAAGTTGTCGTAAAATGTATGAATCTAATGGATTAATACATATGCTTGATAGAAACAGGTTTGTGAAAAAAGCTCCTGAAAAGTGGCATAATAATGCGTATGCTGGTAAGTTTGATTTAGTTATCACATGTGAAGAAAGGTGTTTTGATAGTGTTCTAGATGATTTAATGTTCAGGCTGTATAGTAAAGACAGCAATACTGATGTTAAAGAAATTGTTCATGTTGTTAATGTGGATATTAAGGATGATAACGAAAATGCGATGATTGGTGGTAAGGGGATATTGAAACTAGTGAACATGATACATGAATTCAAGAAAAAGAAAAAGGAAGAACATGAAGATGAGTCAGACGTATTATTAGAAGATCATATGTTAAGTATATTAGCAGAATGGCAGAAAGATCATACACACTTACCCACGTTGTATAGTGTTGCATATTATTGAATCAATGATTGATATCAACTCAATAAACTCGAAAGCTATGTTACTACATACTCATGATTACTCAATTGTATATATTAGGTATTTATCAAATTAATTTCAATAATCATACTTCGCGCGATGAACATAATAAAAATTATATTGTAAAAAGTCAATTATAGTGAATAGTAGATAAATGCCTCCTAAAAGTAACAATTCTAAGAAGGCGAAATTATATGAAAGCAGGACTATTAGAACTGAATTAAGTGATTCTGCATTCGTAGATAATGAAAAGTTAAGTCTTCCAGATTTTTTGAACTCCAGATCATTTGAGATCAAGTCACTTGAATTATCCCAGTTAAAGTCCAAATATGCTCTGTCTAAAAGAGTATTCCAGAAACTTCCTAGAGTCTTAAGAAGAAGAGCTGCATCCCATAATGTCAAAAGGGTTCCAAAAAGAATAAGAAATAGGGCTATTAAGGAAATGAGCAAACTGATTCAGCAAACACCAATTGACAAAAAGACATCCAAGAGAGCATTATACAAATTAAAAATGGTGAAAAACCTCTTGAAGTTAGGGTCAAGATTAAAACTCTTACGACAGTTTCCAGAGGCAAATGTATACAACAGGAATATTAACACGAGGAATCGTATAAACTTAATTAATGAGCAGATTAAAAAAATTGAGGATAAACCTAAGCCTAAGTTTAATAACTATCTTGGATCTCATGACAATACGGGAATAAATGAATTTGCATCTAAACCTAAAGGAAATTTGAAATATTTTAAACGACAAATAGAATTTGTCTGGATACCTACGCACATGTGGCATGCAAAAAGATTTCATATGATTAAGACACATGGTTACCAAATTCCTTTAAAGCCAACACAGAAATGTTATAGATTAATGAACAGACAAAGAAAATTATCTACAGTTGCATTTGATACTTCATATAATAGCACTTTAATTTTACAGGTAAGTGATGAATCAAGACTTCACGATATTGCTCTTTCACTTATGAAGTTTAGGAAAAAGGTTCCTGAAAATTACATAAATGGTATAAAAAGCTACGATGATGTTATTTACGTTGATGGAAACTTTGTTGGAAAAGGTTTGATTTACATTAATAATAAACTTAAAAAAATGCTAATTAGAGTGTACCCTTCAATTTATGAAGAATTGTTTACTTACTTAAAATCAAAGATTAATTTACCTCAAGAAAAAATTTATGACTGTCGTTATTCATTAGCTAGTTTGGAAATTACGGGACCAAATTCAATTAATGCTCTAGGTAAAGTTTTCCACGAGTTTTATGATGATAATCAAATTTCAGATTTATGGAAAAGTTTAACTGAATATAATGAGGCAATTATACCTCAAGGCACTACATTTTCATTTGAAGTAAAAGATCCTAGGTTTTGGAAGAATCCTACTAAACCAAAGATTAAAAAAGTAGAGAATATGAATGATGTGATTATTTCGTTGTCTACAATCTCAAAGATTAATTTAGAATCTTTAGAAAAACTCTTTGATAATAAAGGAAGAGAATCTTCTTATGCTAACCAGTTATCGATTAAGATGATAAATAGAGAATTTGCAATGATTAAGCCTACATCTAATGCTATAGCGTCCAATGATAGAAATAGAATTCCAATATTTATAACGAAACTTTCCTCTGGAAATTGGACGGTATTATTGCCTTGGTATTGGATGGTACCTCTATGGTCGCAATTAATGAAGGTGAAATACTTACAAACGGGTGGTCTTAATCAATTGAAGCAATTTAATTTTGAAAGAGGAAAACCCAATTTCCCTAATGACTACCAATTCTTGAGAGACGGGTGGATTTACAATAAAGTTCTAGGAGAAATTAACTCAAAAAAATACAATGAGTTACCTAAAAGTAAACAGGTTGATTTTCAGAGAATAGAATCGATTATTAGTCCCTTCAATTGTGATTGGGTATTTCTTAAAATGTTAGTTTTTGGCTTACATTTGTATAAGGACTTAAAGTTGAATGTGAATTTTGCTGACTATGATGAAAATTTAGAAAGAAAGATATGCAGTGTTCATGATTTATTACAGACAATTTCTGCTAGAAGAGAAATAGAAAATTCACAAATTCCTATACAACTATTCGATAGACATCTTGAATTTCATACTGAATTTGAAAACGATAAATACAACCTTACTAACTTCAACTCCCTTCCTCAACTTCCTGTAAAACAATGTTCTATAGATGTTTTACAGGAAGGTAAAGTTAAAGATAATGCCAGAATTTATAAGTTCCCTCAAAATATTTCAGTTGACGAGTATCTAAAAAGCGAAAAGAAGCCTGAGATTACTGACTTAATTGGATTTGTTACTAGCGGGACCTTCAACTTAAATAAAGGTCATGACACAGGTATCGGTTTGATAGCAGCCAATTTCAAAGGTGATCATGTTTTAATCCGTAATGTTGGATGTACAAATTTTTATTTATGCAGAAGACATATTACATAGTAATTAGTTAATTAACTTATTTATTTATATGAAAGCAGTAGAGCGATAGCTTTAAGTATGTTCTTTATCTAAGTAAAAATATTGTGCCTAAATTTTCCCTCTATTCCTAGGGTTACCCGCAACCAAATAACATATAAAAACGATTAGAGCGATCAAATCTTCGATTTTATTTTTTTTTTCCTCATACTTACCTCGAGATGTTATAAGAGATCAAGAAGTCTTATAACCATAATTTTTTAATTGCATTGCACAGCGCTATGAAAAATTATGCCAACTCTATTCTTTTCGTAAGGAGGAGTGTGGATCTTAAAATTTTTGATTTCATTTATTTAATGAGCATGATTTTAATCAGCTTATTTTATACCTTAGGCTATTAATGTCAGTGGATATTTCTAGTTTGAAGTATATGATTCATGATTAGCGTCTTCAACCTAGAAAATTTTATATAGCATTTGATAAATAGTTACTATATTAAACATATTTTATCAAATACGTATTTTTTTATGAGAATTAAGAAGTTCATAGTCCTGGTCTCTTCAGAGGCGCGAGTTCGAATCTCACGGGTATCATTATCATACCAGCAATTCCCTCACTAATTCTCAATTTCCTTTTCTTTATACCCGAGGATCTAAATAAGAAATATATATCTTCTCTATTTTAATTTAACATACAATATTTAACTGCTGATTGTACTTATGGAGAGTCATTATCACTCTTATTATACCTTCATTGGTATATTATTAATTCATAGGATTACGATTTCGTCAGACTATAATTAATAATACTAATATGAACTACTAATAAAAGAAATATTTCTAATTTCCCATGATTTGTTAAATTTTATGAAAATTTCTAAATGTAATTGAAAGTAGAAAATCATAAACTATAAATAAGATATAGTTTAGATATTTTATTATATAATGTAAAATTTCTTTGTTTAACAGCTATAGATTAAGAGGAAAGTATGTAATATATTATAATGTGATCTATTTCAACTCATTATGTGAATGTATCATTTAAGCGCATACTTTGAAATCAATATTGAGTTGGTTTTTTTTTTAGATATGCTATACAGGCTTATAAATTTGTATCACATGTTATAAGGTACTTAAGAAGTTCTTCAAAACCTAACATATGATTGACGTAAGGTTTCTACTCACAATTATTTAAAGCCACCATTTCGTAAGGGAACTTATTTTTAGATTTACGTATTCTAATTCTGTATAAATTGCTTGGAGCAAGATTAACAAACCCTAGCTTCTTATTGTTAAATCCATCTTGGTATACTAAATATGGTAAAAAAAATTCCCGCAAGTTATAGCCATTCAATAATCTCTTAGTAATTTCTATCTTACATGATTTGTTTTGATGGAACCTTAGAGTAGTGGAGCCACTTCCTGCAAGTGACATCGTATCCGGATTTCACATGCGTTGTTACTATGTACAGGTTATCTTGTCTTTGTTCATATTAGGCTTTTCTAAATGTATACACACCTAAATACTCTAAAATCTATCTTGCGCCTCGAACAATAAAAATCTGACGAGCTTGGCAGAGTCCGAAACTAGTAATACCCTCCTGGTGCCAGTGTTCATGATCCTTAAATAACCTTTTCGTCCATATTCCCGCCAGAAAAACTGACGTGAGTAAGAATTCTTAATTTGATATAGATCTGATTTCTATTTCAGTATTTGCCAACCACTTTGGGGGTTCTGTCCTCCAATGAGGGGCGAGTTAAAACTAATAAAATAGTTCAGTTTTTTTTTAAAAAAAGCTACTACGATGAGTAATATCTTGAGTTAGAGTTTTTTTAAATATTTCATCTGTTCTCTATGTGCTCTTTAATGATATTAGAGATAATAGAAATGAAGTAGGTAACAACCTAAGTTCTATTATTAGGAATCGTAAGCTACCCCGATGCTAGCCGGATATAAGATTTGAAAGAAGATTCCAGCTGAAAAAGGAAGTGTGTTTTCCACAAACGGAAAAAGAAAAGAAACTTACTTTATGCATTGTTTTTGTGTATGCGAATCTTATGCAGATAAATTTTCTTTTCTTTCTCAGTAACACAGAAAAAAGCGTATAAAAAGCCTTGAATTCCCTGGCTCTTGTACATTTTTATTTTAGTTCTTTAGATTAGTCACTCGCTTCAAATTAATTAATAATGCAATTCTCCAAGGTCTTAGTCCCAGCTGCTTTAGCTGCTTACGTTTCTGCTGCTAACGTTACCGTTACCACTGATATTGTTGTCACTGACTTCACTACTTACTGTCCAGAATCCACTCACTTCGTTGTTAACAACAAGACTGTTACTGTCACCGAAGCTACCACTTTAACCATCACTGGTCCATGTACCATCCCAACCACCTACGTTACTTCTGAAGCTCCAAAGTCTTCTGAAGCTCCATCTGTCACCACTGCTGAAAACGCTGCTGGTAAGATGGCCGTCGGTGCCGTTGCCGGTGTCGCCGCTGTCGCCGCTGCTATCTTCTAAGTTTAAGAATAACTTTTTTCTAACATAATCAGCACGGTTGTGTTAGCTATATAAATTATAATTCTTTTCGTTTAGATAACAACTTTATAGCCTAGGTTTCGGTTAATAAATTAATTAAAAATAATTTCTAATGTTTTTGTAATCTTTTAAGTGCTATTTGTAATCGGTATTATCATGAATATGTATTGTCATTTACAGGAACAGTGACAGATGATAATAAACTACAGGTTATAGAAACTATATACATATATAAGGCATTAGCATTTCTAATAAAAGGATATAGTCTCTTTTAGTCCTCTACAGTACATCTACAGAATTAGTAACGAATTATAGTAAAATTACAGGTTATTTATTTAAGAAACTATATACTATATAAGCATGATATTAGCATTTCTGGTATAAAAGGATATAGGCCGTTTTAGTACTTTCCTCTTCACTGTTCAATACACTTTCAGAATCAATTCCTTTAACAGATGTGTCGTCAATTCTAATCCATTCATCTTTCATAGAGTCCTTTCCTTCTGCAATCTCAGATTTTAATGAGGCTTTTCTCAAAACATCGCAAGTGTAGTGTCCAGCTCCAGCACTAGCGCCATGATGATAAACAACTCCAATTAAAGAGTAATTGGCTGCCATTGGACTCGAAAGCAATTCTTTCGGAATAGTTAAGTCGTGGCCGTAAGAAATCTTCTTAAGAACTTTTTCTATTCCAACATCCCTATCTTTTAAATAACTAAATCTTTTCAAATGAACCATTAATATAGTAGGCAATTTGTCAATAAATGTCTGTTTCTTAATAGAAATCTCCTTATTTGAGGACTTATAACTTATAGTTTCTATACTATTTAGATTCATCATTGCTTCTTCAATTGTTTCAGCTTCGGATATATCCAATTGAAGATTCTGGAACGGATCTAATGTAATAGACTTATGACTTTGAGATGCAGATTTTGGAATTGTCAATACTGATTTAAATTGACCACCAAATATTTCAGTTAAAGGAGTTGGCTCGATTTCTACTGTCCTTTTAATGTTAATTTTCTTATTATTTGCTCCTACTTCAGACCATTCATTATCACTCTCTTCATTGTTCTCTTCCTTAGATTTTTTGAGGATTTTAATGGTATTCTTAACCTCAGCAGTGAATTTAGCAGTCTTTGTGGAATCCTGATAGTTGCTAGAATACGCTTGAATCATAGAATCGATTTGCGGTGTATTCAATCCTTTTATTGTTGACAAAAACTCCTCGTTTAATCCATCTAGATAGTAACCCAAAAATTCCTCTGCATCTTCCTGCTGGCCCCACTTCAAATGTTGAAATTTACCAAGTGCGATCAAGTTCATATAAAAATCTTCTGGTGACAATGCTTTGTTAGACTTAGCTACAAAATCATTGAAAAACTTAATAGTTGAGTCTAATAATGGTGTCACTGATTTCAGACCTAAAGATCCCAAAGACTTCGTCTCTATTAATTTCAATAATCTATTAAATGGTTCGCAATATATCAATACTTGCAAAATAGAGTTCATGTAACATATATTACCTGTATTGCTTAAACCTCTAGGATTAATTCTGAACATTGGTGCTTTGCTTTGTGAGCTTGTTACTGAATAATTCTCATCAAACATAACTCTTAAAAGTAAAGTTCCTAGAGGTTGTGCAGACTCATTATTTATATTGAAGTCACTATCACTTAATTCCAATGTAGATTGAGAAGTATGTATTGGAACAGAAGGTATTTGTGGATTATTTGAGATTGTACTTGTACTTGAAGTGTCTTTAGGTTTTGAATGATTTTTTATAGCCGAAGAACTTTGCAATACCGAAGCCCAGTTTGAGGCTGGCTGCTGTTGCAGTTTCAGTTTTGTATCTCCAAGCTTTTGCTCATTATCATCATTAATTTCTTCATTATCGGTGGTATCATTATCATTAATCTTTACTAAATTAGAGTTACCTTTAGAAATAACGGTGGAATTAGAATTAAGATCTATAACTTTTATGCTTCTCGTGTTAATTAATAAACTGTTTTTTGGATCATTAGTAGAGAACACTTTTAAATTTTCATTCTTTTCTTCTAATATATCTCTTCTTTTAGAGGAAGGTTGTCTCAGCTCAGAGAATTCAAGAGCATTTATATTGAAATATAAGGGGAACTTAATCCTTGGAACTTGTTTTTCTTCTTCTTTATCCGCACATTTATCATCCTCTTCTATAGCGTCCAGGTTTACATCATGAGACAATATTTCAGGCGAATTCTCTTTTTTTGTATTCTCACCTTCTGAAGCGTTAGAGTATATACTAGGGTTATCGTGCGAATCATCATGTTGACTTTGGGATGATCTTTGATAATTCTCTTCTTTTTTCTGAGAATGATGATTATATGTCAGGTGTGGGCTCTGACTGTTATGGGAGTATTTACTATTTTTATTACTCTTCTTATGGGGAACTTTAGAGCCTTGCGGATAGTTGATTGCAGTAACAGGTGAAGGTTGCATCATAGGATAGCCCATTTGAGGTGGAGGCATTTGATAACCAGGATAAGGATAATAAGCTGCTTCTGAGTACGCACCACTTGGAGTCCCAGGAATGACATATTGGGGCATATATTGATAGAAGTGGTTTTGCATCATTGGGCCGTTATTATATAGATAATGTGCATAGAGTTGCTGCTGTTGTGCTTGTACCTGTTGTTGGAAGAATTGCTGATTCATGGAATTGGTTGGCTGACACGGAGAAAAGCTTGCAGCGTCACCACGAAAACGATTTGGACCTGTGTTAGTCGATGTATTAGATGATGAAGATGCCGACATAAATAATTAATTGAACATGGAATAATATTAGTGCTAGAAATGAAGCTTTTGTTTCTTTATAAGGTAAGTATCTTTTGTCGTCTTAAAGTATGATTGATATGGGTTAAGATTCCGTCAATGATCAAAAGATTGGATAAAAAAAATATGCAATTTATGATATATATCTTGGAATATATTGTTAATATATACAGTGGGTTGTCTAAAAGATATCTGTTTGATCATTCTATCACCATCCACCTCAATGGTCGGATTCAATGAAAAATTTTAGGATTATGTAAGCGAGCAATATGGAAATGAATACGCCCGGAACAATCACCGCTCTACTCGAACCGCTCTACTCGAACCCAATGAATATTATAACTTGGGTTAACATCCTTATTGTGTAGAAGAATAAGCATGGCAAGTATATGAGGACATATGGGTATTGGATCTAGAATCTTTGTGTTGCATTGAGAGAGCAAGCGGCCTATGATAGAAGTAGAGAAAACTTCCAGCAGTGGTTTGATTAACTCCTCTACACTAGCCATAACAATACCTTTAGATAAATTAGCATCTTCATTTGATAATCGATTGGTTCCTTTATTGATATAGTGGTTTTGATAGCCTTTACAAGAGCAGTACCAGTTATTAAGATCCACGATATTTTCCTCGACTTCAATGTTCAATTTTGCAGTTATTTTCTCTCTCAAGCGTCGACATTCGCCAGAAGTGTCAGTAATACCAATGGGATCTCTTTGAGGTACAATCGTGCCGTTTGAATTAAGGGACATACCCACTTTTTCCAAGAGGGCTTTTATTTCCAAGAAATGTAGCCTGCTCTTAATTGCTGAAATGTTTTTCTTACGATTATCGTTTGAAATTGGAAGATTTTGGATAACCTTTATCATCACTGACTCACCGTTGCAGTCATCTGGTAGTCGAAAGTGGTTCAAATAATAATTTCCAAGTCTCTGTGTATCATCTTCATCTGGGCACATAATTTCTATATTTACGTTATCTTTATTGGACAATATCTCTAGAGCCTCATTGTAACAGCTTCCCAATAGAAAACTCATTAAAATCGTCTTATTTTGGTCTACTGTCACTGCTTCTTGTTTATCATTGGCAATTTTCTTATCATTTACTAAAACTTCCACTTGCAGTTTGAGTTGCAGATAATTTTCATTCTTATCATCACCTTCCAATCTATCGTTAAATTCAAAATACCTTAACAATGCTCTGGAATTATAATCTAGAAAGAATAGGTTTTGTAATAGTGATGGCAACATAATTAAGATAGATGCATTCCTCTCCATGAGTAATTCACCATCATTAGAACTCTCTAAGACATTTTTGTTGGGAATCGGAGTATTTATATTCAGGTTATCTTCCCTTGAGTCCTCTACGTTAAATTCTTTGTCATCTTTTAATTCACTAAACATTCATAAGATTTACTTAGAATATATATAGTACTTTTTTTTAACGCGTAGATGAACTACAAATTTGTTTTTTTCTCTCAATCTTATCTATAGTGTAGTCATAATGTCGTCTTGGAGAGATAGTTTGCCTGATTCTTTGAAGGAACAAATCAACAAGTTAATTGTAACTAACCCAGAATCATCAGTTGTCTTAGATGCCTTGTATAATTACCTAAATGAAGAATCTGAAAACAAGAAAAGAAAGATTGAACAAACCAATGTTAAGCCTGAAAGTCCCCATCTTTCGGGCGCTATAAGACCAGAAGAAGTGATCTTTGAATTACCGCAAGTCTCTTTTCAATCACCAATGAGGAAGAAATTTAATTTAACATTTCATTTGATGGAGCAAAACAATGAACCTGTACCAGTATTATCTATAGTTAATCCAGCAACGAATATTCCAGAATTTTCAATATCAGATTTAAAGAATTCAGTAAGGTTATGTACGATAATTCCTATCTTAGGGAATACTACAAACCCCCAGAAAAAGAGTATTGTATCATTGTGTTGCTGGGTAAAAGATGAATATGCAAGTGATCCAACTAAAAATGATCCAATTGTATGTCAAGTTAACTTGGACTTGATCAAAAAACAAATGATAAAGTCTGGTAAATTGCCATCTAACATAGAGGACCAATTGATTCAAAATAATGATTCAAATGACTTACATTTAAATGCTGTACATGAAAGAATCGTTGATTATTTTCAGAGACAATTTAAACTCTGTGGAATTAGTTTAAAGAATTATTTACCTTCAAATGGCTTAATCAAGAACAATTTTTCCTTAAATACAGATAACGGGGTAGCTATATCAACAATGGAATCAAGTATAAATGATTTTATAATCTTGGATGCTCATAAAGGTTCTAAAGAAGGTTCATTAGTTTTCCTTATCTCCAATGAGGCTTCATATATAATATATGGATTCAAAAAGCCAGTCTTGTTGATTGATATTAAAGGTATCAAAAGTACTTCTTACAGTAATATTACAAGAAACACTTTTAACATTTTAATATCTATGTTAAACGAAAAAAACGAAGAGAAAACCTTGGAATTCAGTATGATTGATCAACAATATTTCCAGTTATTAGATGGGTTTATTAAAGGACAGAAGATAAATGATGATTCTTTTAATGAACAATTAAGAGAAAAGATTGATGAAGGTTCAAATTCCGAGCAACCCCAAGTTCAAGGGGAAAATGGTACAAATCAAGGACCTACTGAAATTGATGAAGATGAAGAGGGGGATGGCGATTATCAAGGAGCTGGTGGTGAAAACAGCGAAGTTGATGAGGAGTATGACAGTAATGCAGGTGAGAATAGTGATGAAGATAATCAGGAAGTAGAGGAAGATGGTGTCTTTCAAAAAAATGTAGAATCTGAAGATTAGATAACTAGAATATACACACGCACATTCAATGACTTATAATATTTATTAATAGAAACTAAATATTGCTAAAAGAATAATTGAAACACTCTTGGTAATTTCAGTAATATATATATAAATATACATATGCAAATTGTAGAATACATAATTCAACTAGGTTACGGTAAATATACGTTAAATTGATGATTTCGATGACTTCGATAGGTTAAAGGAATCAATTTACTTGTAACTGGCACCATACTTATCTAATAATTTGAAGAATCTACCTCTTGTTGGGGCAGTTATTCTATGATCATCTTCTTCACCAAATTGGAAGAAAGCATCCTTTTGGGCTCTTTGTTCACGTAAAACTAATAATCTTCTTTCCAACAAACTTCTGTTATTTTCAATATAACTATCCAAGAATAAGTATCCTCCAAGGAAAGCACCACTGGATAATACGTATCCTGGAACTCTATTTAAACTTCTTTCAAAAGTTTTACCAACAAGTAAAACTTGAACTCTTCTAGTGACAAGACCAAGAAATGTACTTAATAAGAGACCGGCAGTTGTTGGCATTATTATCTTAATTCAATTTATATATGCTTATTGACAAAGAGCACTTTTTAATGAAGAGTTAATTGGTTCATATTTTTTCAGTGAGTATTATTATGTAAATGATTACGTAATCATTTGACAGTGACATTTTTTATGACACTCCACACAATTAAAACCCAATTAACAGCATGATTAATTCGTGAAGCTAAACTAAAGATTTAGGTATCTACACATTCTTCTCATTCCCCCATTCGTCTACCACCAACCAACTACCTTAGAGGATTATAAAAAATTTTATTATGTAATTTTTATTAGTAAATATCATTCTACTTCAGATCGAATTAAAAAATGATATAAATTATCTAGAGAGCTTGTTATGTTAAACTTCCAAATGCCGTAGTCTATATTTAAACTACGTTTTGCAATTGAGTACTATTGGTGATATTTATAAATTCACAATTTACTCAATTTTTATAATTTAATATTTTGTTACAATTTCTAATAAAAAATACGAATTTGAATATATAAAAGCAAAACTAGATATGTTTTAAAAAGTCATCATTAGTTAATTTCACTAATTTTAACATTGGAATCGTTAACCTTAACTAAAATGTTCCCAAATTCATCTTTTCCAAATACCTCTGCTCTTGAAGAAAGTTTATACTTCTTTCCTTCAGAGTTTATCAACTTAACAAAATATGGTTTCGAAAATGAGCCAGAAACGCTAACTTCTAAACCATCAGCAGCTGATTTAGCTTTGACTTCAGCAATATACTCACCAGGCTTTTTATTATTTGGAATTCTAGTTAAGACATCACCGTCAACTTCGTAAACATTAACAGTGAAATTTTCATTCCAAGCAAAGTCAGGGTTATCATCATTACTTTCAGGAGAAGAAGTAACAAAAACACTATTAGGACGAACCAAAAGTGGCAAAGACTTAAAATCATGGTTCTCAGTGACCCATTTACCTTCAGAACTTCTTACTTTACCATCTAATAAGCCGTACCAATTTCCTTTAGGAATGTAGTAGCTAACTTCACTCTCTGAAAATACTGGAGCAACAAGGAAGTTTTCACCTAACATATATTGTGTGTCAAGATTACTAGCAGTAGGATCATCAGGGAATTCCAAAAACATTGCACGTAACATTGGAATAGCATCATTATGTACTTGAATTGCAGAATGATAAAGATAAGGCATTAAGAAAATCTTCAACTTCGTAAATTTGGATAACACTATTGAAGATTCATCATCAAAATTCCATGGAACTCTATATGAGGCACTTCCATGAAGTCTTGAATGTGAACTCAAGAGGCCAAATGCACACCATCTCTTATAAATAGCAGGGTCTGGAGTTCCTTCAAACCCTCCAATATCATGTGCCCAGAATCCAAAGCCAGATAGATTAAAACTAAGACCACCACGCAAAGTTTCTGCCATTCCCTCAAATGTACTTTCAACATCACCTCCCCAATGAACTGGGAATTTTTGACCTCCTACTGTAGCACTACGGGCAAAAAGAGCAGCTTCATGCTTTCCTTTTTTAGATTCAAGAATCTCAAAAACAGCCCTATTATATAACAAGGTGTAGTAGTTGTGCATGGCAACTGGATCTTGGCCACTGTAATATTTCACATCCTTACAAGGTATTCTTTCTCCAAAGTCTGTTTTGAAGCAATCAACTCCCATATCAATCAAAGTAGAAAGTTGGTCTTGATACCATTTAACTGCCTTAGGATTAGTGAAATCAACAATCCCCATACCAGCTTGCCAAAGATCAATTTGATAAGTGCTATCATCAACAGTGCTAATTAAATACCCATTTTTATCTGCTTCGTCAAATATGGATGATTCCTGAGCAATATATGGATTAATCCATAAACATATCTTAACTCCAAACTCCTTTTTAAGATCTGAGAGCATTTTCTTTGGATCTGGGAAGTAATCAGGATCAAACTCAAAATCACACCACTGAAAACCCTTCATCCAGAAGCAGTCAAAGTGAAAGCAACTAAGTGGAATATCTCTATCGTGCATGCCTTTAATGAACGAACTAACGGTCTTCATGTCATAATCAGTAGTAAATGATGTCGTGAGCCATAAACCAAAAGACCATGCTGGTGGAAGAGCTGGAAAACCAGTTAGTTGGGCATATCTTTTTAGAATAGTCTTATAACCTGGACCATTAATAATGTAGAATCTAATTCCCTCTCCTGGAACAGCAATATTAACTCTAGTAGTTCTTTCGGACTGAACTTCAAAGGTAACATTGGAAGAAGAATCTACAAGAACACCATAACCTCTACTTGAAATATAAAATGGAATATTTTTATAAGCCCATTCTGAAGAAGTACCACCATCTTCGTTCCAAATCTCCACTTTTTGACCATTTTTCAAAAATGGACCGAATCTTTCCCCTAATCCGTAAATCTTCTCTCCCACAGAAATATGAAGTTGTGCAGTCATATAAGGGGAAAATTCCTTCGAAACAGTTGAACCTTGAGGATATCTAGTATCTTTGACATATCCAAGTGATCTTCTTCCAAGTCTGGTCAACACCGTATCTTTTTCGCCAACAAAATCAATTCCAAAGCTCTTCTTCAGGACTTTTGCAGCGATATCCCCGTCCACAGTGACAACATTTGAATCGCTATTTTGACTGTTTTTTATCTTCACATCTTTTTGGGATTCCAATTCAAATTTTGGCTCTTTTGAATTCTGATATGCTGAACGGAAATGATACGCTTCAACACCAATGATTCCTTCTCTTGGTGAGAATACCCTTGTAGTAACTGTAGGTATATTAAGTTGATCTCCACGGTTTCTAATAGGATGTGTAGCTGAAACAAAATATAACTCTGAATTCCTTGTATCAGTTTTAACAACATCAGTAGCCCAATCTATACTAACACCTTTTTTTAATTCCCACATACCTCTACTAAAGCGTGTATCTGAATCTACATGGCGATCAATTGAAGAATGACCCATTTTTAACTTTGTTTATTATGTTCCAAAACTGTTGTATTTTAAAGTACTAAAACGACGACGGCAAGTATTTTGACTTATTTATATGATTTACAAATATTCATATTTACAAACTTTCAGAAAATTGAGCAATGTTAAACCCTCATGGTGTGATATTTGGTGTTACTCCAATATGATCTATTTCCTCGAAAACAGCGGTTTCCTCTTAGGGACTATTTTTGATGGAGGCGGAATCCATTTTAATATATATGTAACAAATAATGAGGGGGTTACCCCAAAAGGAACCCAATGTGAGGTTATGTACCCCACAAATCAAAAGGTTTATTGATTAGATGCGGCTTCCCAGAAAGTTACAATGTACTTTTGCATTCCACGATATACTTTACGGAAAGTATATAAGAAGGTAAGATAAAACCTATTATTCAGGTGCATAGGACACAAATAATATAAGATGTCTTCTGAGAAAATAAAGAGTACCGTAGAACACTTGGAGTTTGTTGAGACTCCGAGCGAAAATGTCAATGTTATGCAAGATATTAGAAGAGCTACACAAGATGAACACGACCTACCACTCAAAGATTCTATCTATAAATATAGAAAAGCAATATTTTGGGCTATGGTGATGTCTATGACTATTGTAATGGAAGGTTATGACAATATTTTAATGAGTAGTTTCTTTGCTTATCCTTCATTCACTAAGAAATATGGTGTTCCTGATGGGGACTCTTATCAATTAACTGGAAACTGGCAAGTAGGATTGCTGTGTGCAGCAAATGTAGGTACTATATTAGGTGTATTTATTAATGGATATCTTACAGAAAGATTTGGTCATCGAAGAGTTATTATGGTATCCTTAGTTTTCATGAGTGCCTTTATTTTCATCGTTTTTTTTGCACCTTCAGTTCAGACACTTGTAGTGGGTCAAATATTTTGTGGAATACCTTGGGGTATCTTTGCTACAATGGGGCCATCATATTCTTCTGAAATATTACCTACATCATTAAGGGGATATTTAACTGCATATGTTAATATGTGTTGGGCAATTGGCCAATTTATTGCTGCAGGTGTACTTCAAGGATTGGTTTCAAATACAACTGAATGGTCATATAGGATACCATTTGCTATTCAATGGGTATGGCCAATACCCCTTTTTATATTAACTTACTTAGCCCCTGACTCACCATTTTGGCTTATCAGAAAGAACAAAATCCATGAGGCTGAAAAATCGGTAAAGAGGCTCACTAATAAATCAACCCATGATAGTGCTCATCAATCAGTCAAATTAATGGTATACACTAATGATTTAGAAAAAAGTCAAGCAGAAGAGTCAGGTAATGAGTATAAAGGCTGGAAATCTTATCTTCAATGTTTCAGAGGTACTAATCTTCGTAGAACAGAAGTAGTATGCATGGCACTTGCTGGTCAAGTCCTTTCTGGGTCCACGTTTGCTTATTCTCCATCTTATTTTTTCCTGCAAGCTGGATTAGACAGTACGGAGGTTTACAAATTGAATCTTGGAACTACAGGAATTGCATTCTCTGGTTGTGTGTGCTCATGGTTCCTCATTAATAGGTTCGGTAGAAGGACAATTTATTGTACCGGTTATTGTATTTTAGTTCTCGTATTATTCTTAATTGGTGTATTAGCAGTTCCAGCCGAGCATAATGACAAATTCCGTTGGGCCCAAGCTGGTCTTACAATGATATGGGTTGCAGTTTATGCACTTACTATTGGTCCATTGGCATTTACTATAGCCAGTGAAATGTCATCTACCAGATTGAGAGCCCAATCTATATCCTTAGCAAGAAATGCTTATAATATTGCTTCGTTGATCTCAAATATAGTGGAGCCATATCTTATCAACCCAACAGAAGCAAATTTAAAGGGAAAGACCGCATTTATCTGGTTTGCAACTGCATTACCTACTTGTATCTGGGCTCTTTTCAGACTTCCAGAAGGAAAAGGTAGAACATACGCGGAGTTAGACTTGTTATTCGAAAAGAGGATACCGGCTCACAAGTTTTCAAGCTACGATATATCGCTTGGAAAACAAAATGATATATATGAAGAATAATTAGTAAAATATATGTTTAATTTTATTAGCAAAAACAATTAATGAGCAGAACTTTGATTTTACTAAATTTCGTATTTAATGTAAAGAATATACAAGACAATTATTAGAAGCATTTATATTACTAGTTATTTTTTGCTTATCTATATTTCATAAATATTTGGATATAAAGGATATAGAATACTACCTTATAATCTTTAGAAGAGTCTAATAACATATTAGAAGATCGCGATATAAGACATTCTAGGATAGTACATATCCTCTATTAAATGTATCATATTAGTCATAATTAAACGGTAACATATTTTGTGACAAGTGTAGTTTGAGCAAAAGTCCTAGTGGTAGTAGGGACTGTTGTGTATATGGTATTGTAAACAGTAGTTTGGTATTGATTTTGAGCATTCGTATTCTGGACTGCTTGAGTTTGTGCGTATGTATTGGTTTCGACAGTTTCTGGTTGTACATAAGTATTAACTGGGGTTTCAGTTGCTTGAGGTTGCACATAAGTATTTTGAGTATTTTGAGTATTTTGAGTATTTTGAGTACTTTGAATATTTTTAGTACTTTGAGTATTTTGAGTAGCTTGAGTATAGGTGGTTGGTGCAGCGTTGGTTGAAGTTGTAGGCAACGCAGCAGCCCCAGAATTTACCATTATCGTGGAAAGAGTAGAAGGAACCACATTAGAGACGCTAGCAGAATTACCACTATTAGAAGAGCCACCACATGAACTATTTTCAAGTATATCCTTCATTTGACTTGCAAAATTTTCAGAACCTTCAGTATTAGCCCATGCAGAAGAAGCATCCCAAAGAGAAATACCACCAAAAGAAGAATCACATTGAATCTCACTAATATAAGAAGAAGCTTCACTACTAGATACATAACCAGAACCAGCTGACAGACTAGATGATGGTAATCCAACATATAATTTAATATTTGGATTAGGTGCACTACTAGCATAACTAGTCCATGTATCCCAATTGAAATTTGAGCCAAGAGAACAGTAATTATTGTAGAATTGGATAAAAGCAAAATCAACGTAGGTATCAGACAAAAGATCGCCGACAGATGCATCAGGATAAGGACATTGTGGAGCAGCAGAAATGTAATAAGTCTTTGAAGAATCACTATCGAAGTATTCTCTTAATTTTTTTGACAAAGCAACATAACCAGTTTGATCCTTATTTTCAATATCGAAGTCGAAACCGTCGATAATAGCAGAATCAAACGGTCTTTCACTATCAGAACCACCTCCAAATTTATTCCAGAGAGTAGTGGCAAAGTCTTCAGCTTCAGAATCAGATGAGAAACCATAATTGCCAGTGGCACCACCTAAAGATAATAAGACTTTTTTACCTTGGGATTGACAGGTGGAAATATCTTCACCAATTTGGGAACAATGAAGTAATCCGTCACTGAAAGTTTCAGTACATTGATTTGCAAAATTCAATGTGATGGTTGGGAACGCACTCATGAAAGAAAGTATGACAATATCGACATCATCTGAAGCACAATATGTTGCTAAAGATTCCTGAGATCCACCGGAATTTTGTCCCCAATATAATGCAACATTTGACTTTGAATCTATATTAAAACCACCTACTCTGGTAACTTGAAATGCTAAAGAAAGGAATGTATATGCTAATAGTAAGAATTTCATTTTATGAACTGGTGTATTAAAGGAATGACTGTGAAATTTGAAGTTCTATTAAATAGCGAAATAATTACTGTGTGACTAATGATTTACTAAAATATACCATATTATAACAGGAAAAATTCACTTTATATATACAATTAATATACTGAAGTAGTAATGTGGTGCTATAGTGTTGGATGTTGCAGATTCCTGGATCGGGAAATTGCTGCTAAGAACTCGCGATGATTTGATTAACGCGCTACCGCACAATTGTTTCATATTGCTGCTAAATGCGAATCTCCATCGGTAAAAATCAGGAGAAGGCACGTCTTGTTTGTTTATTAATTATGATCTACAAATAGTTAGATCAAGGTTAATAGATCGATTCAATATATACTGAAAGCTATGTTGACAAAAAACCTATCATGGTGAAGTAAAATTCCTCTTATGATATTGGGATTAGCTTTTTGCTTAATCAAGTAATAAAACTGAAATATCCTCTTTCAGTAATTAAATCTTTACTTAAAACTGCAATTGTAGATTTGATGTAGATCTTGAAGGGAGGAGAGCCGCGCGAAAAAATAATGGCGCACACTTCTCGCTAAATCGTTTTTCGTGATCTGAAAGGAGTAGATTAAATATTCGCAACATAATTATGCCTGCAGCATATGAAACAATTTAAATCAAGATTAATATCGTTTCTTGGAACAGGGGTGAAATTGAGGTAAATAAATCGCCTTTTTCACTCAACAATTTTGCCACATTTAGATGAAAGATACTTTTAATTTAAACTATTACATAAAACTTTAACTCTATACATATATCCTAACACACAGATAGCACCCACCCAAAATCGTCACATATATCAAGCCAGTCAATACACAAATTTCCAGTAGGATTACGTCTCCAAGCTTCCTCTACAATTTCCCATATTTTCTTTAAATTACCTACCCTATAGGCTGAATAGAGTTTTGTAAAATACAATCTCATTGTCTCTCTATCAAATTCAGTACAACAGGAAACTCCACATACTAACATGGCCATGTTTAAGGCTCCCATCAATTTTGAATTAATCAAAATGTTAACAAGCATTAGAGAATTTACCAACAAGTTTTGGACATCATATGATTTTGGTTGCGTTTGTTTGATATAGAGCATCACATATATCTTGCATATCGAGCGGTATAATTCAAAAAGATCATGATGTTGTTGATGCTCCGTGGCTTCAAGCGAAGCAATTTGCTTAGAATTAGGATTGCAAAATTCGATTTTAGATATCAAATCAAAATATTTTTCTTCCGATTTTTTATAGAACTGAAGTCGTTTGATACTAGAGGAATTTATATCACCATCAAAATCAGCAAGGAACTTTTCAAGGTTCTTTCTTTCATTTTGTAGTTGCACTTTTGTGTTAATGATTTCACCCATTAGCAAATATAATGGCTGTATACATCCTTGGTAAGGATCTACTCCATAGTCTCCCGAATCTAAAAGTTTTGAAAATTTAAATAAATCATTGTAATTGTTCATTGTACACATTGTTCCTTTCGCTAGTGAAGTTGAAGAAAGTATGTCATGATACTGAAAATTCGATAGTAACCACTTTACATCATTAGAACTATCAAGGTTTTTATAGAATCTTATGATCCCACCATTTCTTTCAAATAATTCTATACAAGAATGGAAGTGCTTGTACCACTGCTTTATATCACCAGAACACACATAAACCCCAATTATGATCAAATAATAACACAAGCAAACGTAGTTATCATATTTACTAAGTTCTTTCTTCTCAAAATATCTCTCATGCATTAATGTAGATGCTTTTTCCAAATATATTTGCAATGAACAACCTTCTGCACCTTCTAAGAACACAGCTCCCCAAGCTGCTAAGGCATTCAGAATGGCTTCTTCAGAAATTCCTAAAGTATAGAAAGTCTTTAAGAAATAATTAGATGAATCTGGACTGACACTAAGTAGCTTTGATACTCTCTCCACAAAAAATAGTAGTAGCAGGACTCCGTAATCGTCAAGATATAAATTGAATGGAGAAGATGGGACATTCACTAATGGTAACTCCGAGAGATGTTTTTCCACAGGCCATAGTTGTGGCTCGATCATCGAATAAAGATGCAGATACTCATTTAACTCGTCAATCGTTTTGCATACTTCTGCATTAATGCTCAATTCTTTGCCTTTAGTAGTCTCCATTACCCCACTTCTAGTCTTTACCAAAGATTTTAAGGTTCCATCATTCTTAGAATCGTTACGCAGACTCACATTCTTGGGGCGATACTGCTGAATCTCCCAAATGCAATCTTGACCTTTAATTCTACATAATCCACAAACTGGGTGTTGCTCATCGCATTTCTTTTTCTTCTTTCTACAGCAAAAACATCCAGTTTTTGACCGGCTCTTTATCGCAACATCAACCCTTGAGTTCTTATCTACCGTTAAAACACTTTTATTACTAGGTTTGCTCACATTAAAACTCGAAAACATATGCTATAATAGTTATTGTTAAATCTCCACACAATTTACTGATTAAGTTCACGATCCTCAAAAACCTGCATACAACATACCAATTTATATTATGACTACAAAGTAAATTAATTGTAAAATATTTACTTCTACCAAAACGTTTACCGATGGAATCAGAGAGGGGGAGTATAACTCAACGAAGGTCCAAATATGGACGTCCGTGTGACAACTGTTCGTTAAGGAAGGTTAAATGTGATAAAACAATGCCTTGTTCCAGATGTATAAAATATGACTTACCCTGTACTAATAATAGAGAAACGAAAAAAAGAGGTCCTAAGACAATGAGACCGAAGACTATCAATACCATCAATCTGATGTATAGTAAGACCATGAGTTCAAATCCTACAATCACTAGACCACAAGTGACTACTAGTCCTCCTGATGTTTTTTTTCAACCCCACATTTCTTTGGCAGAGCTTTTGCCATGCCTACATATATATCAGACATGGTACTACGAAATTTGGCCTGTATTATCTGTTTCTCAACTCACTTCAAGTATTACCAGTAAAGAAACTAGTGGGAAACTTGATTTGAATCCTGATAATTTACAATCGTATGCATTGTGTTGTGCTCTCGCAGGTACCATAAAAGAACAGTTACATTTTATATCATCATATGATGAAGTAATTAATATTCCGCAAAACTTAAAATATGTGGACTTCATTGCTGAGTGTTTGAGAGCTAGGAATTACTGTGATTATAGATTTAATCCTACCATAGAAACAATTTTGGTTTCATTTTTCCTTCATGTTTACTATACAGATGTTGAACTGTGTTCACCTCCGGCACTTCTATATCTAAGAGAAGCGATATCTCTAGCAGAAATACTCGGGTTAAACGATGAATCAAGATACCAAGATCTTTCAATAGCGGAGAAGCATAAGTTAAGGAACATCTATTATATACTCGTTATCACAGAACGTTTCACTTGTCTTGATGCAAATATCCCTGTTCTATTAGATGCAAATATACCTTATGCATCAGTTATAGATGAGGATCATCCTTCTTTTGGTGACTTTTCTGAAATTGTTAAAATATTTGCCTTACCAGACAAATCCTTCTTTTTGAATAGGTTTAACAGTAATGTATTAAATAACCCAAGATTTTCGAAGAAATTGGTCTTTGATATACAGAAGGAATTAACCAACATTAAGACCCAAGACAAAACTCCAGAAATTCAGAAATTGAACATCTTATTAAGTAAAAATTGGATGCGACTGCTTGTATGGAATCTTTGTAATAGTAATAAATTAATTGCTGACAATGGCTACGAGGATGATTGCTTCAACCAAAACTTTCCTATAAAAGTCGCAAGAGAGCTTCTTGGTAGTACACAACACTTACCTTTATATGCTTTTGAATCTAATGGACCAGGTGTCTCCACAAAATTGCTTGAAATTGCTGAAGGAATTAGTAAGATAATGAATGATAATAATTTTAGTATTGGTTATGATACATTAACTTCAATATTAGGTATTGTATCAAGGTTAAATAATAACATTACTGTCTCAAATGACATACAGAAAAGAATGAACAAAATCTTAACAAGTAAAAGAGTTATGTCTCTTTCTGATTATAATATAGCTAATTATGAACGCCATTCTTCCCCTTCTTCAGAAAAAATGTTTTATGAATCAAGCCCAAAAATTGAAATGATTAACGAAAATACAGGTAGTGTATCAGGGGAAGAAGACTGTATCAACGATCCTGAAACCACCTCCTCTACATATCCACAATTCTCTGGCATAGCCCAAGATGAGTTGTCTAAATGGTCACCATTTTCACAATTATCTATGGCATTTAATATTTTCTCCAATGCTGTTTCGCCTGATCTTGGAGGAAATATTAATGAGAGGAACGTATTTCAAGGTTATACACCCAGAAGCCCTTTTGATACTTCAAGTGCAATTATTAGCAAAGAAAGACATTATCAAGACGACAGCATAAGCAAAGACTATTAACCAATGCCAATGTATAGAATATTTAGCGAAATTACTATGTTCAAAGTTCAAAGTAGCTTCAAAGTAATGATTACTTAAGAGAAATATACAATTCAATTCAATGATAGTACTATGCTTGATTTCAAACCACTTTAAAAATATATATATACCCTATTTATACTCTTTTACTCTTCTTCATCTTCAATATCTGTTTCTAAGTCACACATAGACCTACAGTTTGGACAATAAAATTGAGGATAGCTCTTAATTATGATTGGCCTAATGCATTTGTAGTGCCACGAATGAGAACAAGGACTTATAAACAATGCTTGACATGGCTCTAACTTTAATAAGCATATGGCACACTCTGACAACTCATCCTTGACTACTGGCTCACCAGAAACAGGATCAATAACTGAATCATTACTAATCTGCAAATTCTTGAGTTTATTGTGGATTTCGATGTTAAATTGATTTACTTTCCGTTGCCAACTTCTATTAAATTCACATCTCATTTTTACACAACGATAGACTTCCTCTGCACCTCCTCTGTAATCCATACCAAGTTGTATTATATCACCATCTATTATAGGCATCATTGTCAGCTCCTCCGAAGCGCGTGATAATCTAATGTGATTTAAGAAGGTGCCTGATGACGATTTACAATCCTTTAAAAACCATTGACCATCTTCATTACACTGAAATAAAGCATGAGTCCTTGAAACAACCTTGCTCTTAAACACAATAGGAGCCGATGAACCCTGAGGTGCATGTGCCGCAGCCTTATTCTTTTCGGTATACCTTCCAATAGAAACGGTAGAGTTTGGTAGTATTTTTCTGATGACAGGAGGAAAATATAACCCAGATGCAGAAGTAGAATGATCAATTAATGGCGTTAGACGAACAGAAAAATAGCCATCCTTATCCTTGCCAGAAACAGATTTAGTTGCATCATCCAGCTGATCATCCGTTTTCGAAGGTACTTGGGTTGCAGTGTTATTATTTTCCATTAAGTTGTCAGATCCTACCATTTGGTCAGACTCACTTGTGGTTGATGACCTCCTTTCATATTCATTACTTTCTTCATTATTATTTGTATTATCATTATTATTTATATTATTATTATTATTATTATTAGTAGTAGTATTATCTGACGAAGTAGCCAAATTGTTTAAATTAGCAATGGTGGGACTATTCGACATAAAATTATGCATATTTTCAGTATTCTGATTTACCTGAACCAGTGACCCATTTGGATTTCCCGAAGGACCAGACGGATTATGCGTGCGGATGGAGTTTGTAAATGAGCTGAAGAAGGATAACCCAAACGATGGCCTTCTCATAGCGCCAGAACTCTCTTCTCCACTCCCATTACTAGATACATTAGGCTTTATCTGAGTATTTCCGTTAGATTCTGTCGCGTGATTACCAACCCTTTGTTCGCTTGATTTACCATTCATAATTGGCATCGAAGAAAGTCCCAGCCGGGGTGATGGTGGCGTACCAGATCCACTACCTCTACGCGGAGTTGAGAAAGATGGCGCAATGATATTAGATACTTCTTTAGAACCTTTATCTGACATTCACGCTCTGTTTTAAAATATGGAGATTAACCCTGATTATAGATGGAATATCGTGACTTTATCGTAATCACACAGGGCTAGATATATACCTCCTAAGTCCTTTATATGCTCCTATATGTTATAAGTAACTATCGACCTCTAATAAGCAATAGACTCGTTGGAACCCTAGTAAAATCTATTTGTTTCCTCTCCTAGACGGTAATTTTTGGAATGAAAGCCAGCAAATTTGGTTAAAGTTTTGTGTATTTTTAGAAGTCACATGATACCAATATACATTCTTGTCACAGACTATTTTCATGGCGAATACAAATATACACGAATTAGCTAGAATGTTGTACAGGTAGATATAGAGGTGATATATATGTGTATATTAGTTGATTTTAGGCGGCACACTTGAGTTCTCTCCAATTAATCTTAGAAGAAGTTCTTGTAATTGTTGTCTCCCCTTAGTGCTTTTCCAAATTTTATGACCACTATTCTCAGCAATTACCCATTCCTGTGCATTATTGCTTTGTTTTGTAAGATCTCTCTGCCATTTACCCCAGTTTAGTGACTTTTTTATCATGAAATCGGAGGAAATGACACTCAAAGGAATAGCTCGAATGTCAACACCTCTGATTTCATTATAAGAAAGAATAGACGATGTAATCTGTTCCTGTAATCTAGCCCTTATATATTTAGAGTTCAACCGCATATCTGAACCAAATAGTCTACTATTAGAAGAATATCTGCGTGGGTGGAAAAACCAGTGGATGTTCTGTACAATTCCAAGTGGAGATACGATACCTTTCAACCAAAGGAGAAATCCTGTCCTCGTATTCATTAATTCTAAAATGTTATGGAAGGTATCATCAGGCTCATTTTTCAAACCAGCAAACGGTCTATTTCTTAATAAATCTTCATTCCAACTATCTACAAGTAATATAGAGTGAATTTTTTCCTGGTTCATAGAAGCAAACATTTTGGAATATAGTCCTCCAATATCAAAACCAACTAGACTAAATGGTCCATTAATATCCTCTTTCCGAAGAGCCTCATCTAGTAATTCCGCCACTAATGTAATAGAAATTGGCGAAGGAGCACCATCTGAGAAACCATATCCTGGTCTATCCCAAATACAATATCTATCAACTTTCCCTAAATTGAATAATTCCTCCACCCATTCTTGGAACTCTTCACTTGACGTCAATTGACCACCTTCCATTAGAACAATAGGCTGACTACTTTCATTATGCACATCCCCACTACAATAAAGATGGACTCTATATTGATCATTTGAAACATCAACTAGTTTTCCCCATGGCTCGATATGAGTATCAAATGCACGGAGGTACAAATTCAAACTAATATTCCAAATGACCAATAAAAGAAACAATTTGGATATAATTTTGATCGTAGTAACTAAAAGCTCAAAGAAAGACTTTCTCTTTTCAATTCGGCCAGTATACCTAATTTCTTGATATTCCTTAGCCTTCTGAATTTTATAGTCCACAAAACAATTAGCAATTACATTTAAAATCGTCCATAACAAAATAACATTTCCAACCATTCCTAATTGTTGCCTTAGTTGAGATATCACGAAGACAACTGCAAAGTCAATAATGAGAAGCACAGAACTTATGTAACCCAATACCCTTTCATAGTAAACTGGAACCTGAAAACACCATAAAGTAATCAAATTAGTAAAAAGACTAATTAATAACAAGTCTAAATTCAAAAATGAATTACCTCTATTGAATAGTCCAGGAATAGATATGAAGTCATTGATAATGAAGACAAAAGATAAAATAACATTGATAAAACTTACAACAACCAATCCAAATCTAAGAAGCCGAATTGAATGTAAATTCAAAGGAGATACGATAGGGTCATCTGGATCTAAGAACTGTCCACTCCTCGATATTAATGGTTCTGACTCGACAGAACTTGAAGAATTATCCACAATACTTTCTGCTTCATTTGTACGAACATTCAGAACCTCATCTTGCGAAGTAGCTTGATAGTTAGATGTCATAGATGAATTTCACAATTTATAAAGAGCCACTAATTAATTGATTAAAAAATCCCTAATTAACACAATTACCAAGTATACTGTTTGGATATTTATGCAGTGTTCTCCATATCTTATTTTTTTGGTATATTTTAGCACTAATGTGGATTGCTATCAACAATACATTCGGATGATCATCACCTTCGGTCGTATACCGGTCACCAACCGGAACTGGAGATAATAGATAGGAAAATCTCATACATCACTTTAACTCGTAAGAGAACATTCATAATGAATAAGGTAGTAAATATTGATAAGACCAATATCAAAAATGACGTGACGTATTATAATATTTGCATCAAAATCCCTCTAAGGCTGATTGTAGTTGAAAGAAGATACTCTGAGTTTGAGGAATTAGTACAAAAATTAAGCAAGTATCTAGGAATTAGACAGAAAGATTTCCCCTATAAGTTACCGCCTAAGGTTTCGTGGTTTCAGAATAATTCAGAAGCTGTAATTAATAGAAGAAAAGTGGAGTTATCGAGATTCTTAGATTCTGTTGTGAAGGACCAGGCCATTCAAAATATTGATATTTTACATAAATTTTTGGAATTACCTAATAATTTCAAGTTTAAACCAGCTCTATTTAAAGAAGCAGGGACTCAAAATATTGATGTTAATATTGATGAAGAAAATATAGATTCTCGCAATTGGACGGAAGTTTTGAATATTCTAAGAGTAAACATCGGAGACCTAAAAGAAGCATTTTCATCAGACTCCTCTACCAAGTCGAAAATTAATATTAAAGATGAAATTCATAAGAGTATACAGCCTGGCTTATTAAAATTAGAAAATTCTTTAAAAAAATCCTCCTTAGAAGTGCTGTCTGACGAACAGTTAAGGAGAAAGTCCAAACTCCAAAAATTAAAGGAAGATGTTACACATTTAGAAAGTACGATTGATCAATTTCAAGACAGGAAAAATTTAGAACCACTTAAACTGTCCGATAGCTTAAAACGGTTCTCAAAGAGAGAAATTGGATCCAATGCCACAGAAACTTCAGCTACTGTGGGAGTTAATAACCAGAATCTATTAAGTAACCAGATTCAAATCCATAAGCAACAGGATGAGGAACTAGAACTGTTACGAAAAGTAATAGCTAGACAGAGAGAGATTGGTGAGTTGATTAATAATGAGGTTGAGGAACAAAATGAATTATTGGATTCATTTAACCAGGAGGTAGATTCTGCATCCGATAAGATAAATTCGGCAAGAAGAAGAGCAAGGAAAATTATATAAATACTTCATAGATTAATTAATAATTTATAATTTAGGGCACTCCATAATTTGATAGTGTCTAATACATTTGAGTATATCCGGGTAAAAAAAGCGGTATAAAAGAGAGTTTTTTTTATGATGATTTCATGAAATGATTTTTTCTTCCTAGTTATGAAAGACTAAATTAATCATAAAGTAAGTCTACTTTGATTGGATTAATCTTTTAACATTAATTTTTTATGATGATAGAAATTTCGCCTATAATCGAAAATTCATGAGATTACAAGAAATTTACACCAAGATCTACGCTGACGAAAATTATATGTTAAAAGATTAGAACAATTATAGTTCACTTATATTACATAGTCTAATACAATTCTGGGTGTTCTTTCCTTAATACCTCTCCCCATTTTTTAATGCCTAATTTAATTTCATCACCTGTCAAACAGCTAATGGATAATCTTACACAATTTCTTCCCCATCCTTTTAGATCACCTGTTACTTCAAAATTGTCACCTGTAGCAATAATAACATTGTATTGGTCTTTAAGAATTTTTGCAATAGGCATATGGTCAAAATCATAATTAAAGATGATCCAAAGGAAGTAACCCCCGTTTCCTCCTTGTATGGTCGTTTCTTTAGGCAAGTATTGCGAGATACTACTTTTTAAGATGTTCACTCTTTCTCTATAAGTCTTACACAAACGTGTAACAATCTGATCTATTTCTCCACTTTCTATGATTTCCCGAACTACAAATGTAGAAAGATGATTTGGTGTTCCACCAGATTGGGTAGCACCTGTGGAAGCCAATTGATGAACTAGTTTTGACGATGCACTTTCTTGCCAACCGACTCTAAGTCCTGGTGCAAGAAGCTTGGAAAATGATGCATTAGAAACAGTATTTCCATATGTTTTGAACTCAGGAAGACTTTGTTGGTCCAAATAATTAAGTCGAGAAATCATTTTACTATTATCATAATTTAATAGTTCATACACGTCATCGCTGATGAGGAGCATATCATATTTTCTTGACAACAGTATAAGTTTCTTTCTAGTAGCTGTAGAGTATGTTAAACCACCCGGATTGGAATATGTAGGAACAAGATACATCACAAATCTATAGTACTTTCTAAAGCCTCTATTCGGATCATTGACTATATTAATTTCCTTGTTATCACTTGATTCAAGACCTTGACTATAAAATTTTAACCTCTCCTCAAGATATTCAATATCGATATCATATTCTGAATTCTTTAACTCATTGATGGCAGTTAGCTTATTTTCGAATCCAGCATCAATAAATGCATCATTGATTAAAAAATACGTTGGAGAAACAACAAATGCCCTTTTTGTAAATGATGAAGTATCAGTGACAGAAGTTAGAATATTTGCAATACCAAAAGAGGCCCCAGCAGTTAAATTGATATTTTCTGGCTTAGACAAGTTAGTTTCAAATAAGCGATTATTCCATCTGCTAATTGTACTTCTAATGTCAAAATTTCCAGGATCAGTACCGTATATAAGTGGATGTCTATTCTGAGGGTCATCTTGATACTCAAGATAATCCGATCCTAATAAAACCTTATTATAAGCATTGGCAATTTCCTTTGTAGGAATGACTGAGATAGAAGGATGCCCTTTAAAAAAGTTAATTGGAGTACTCATAAGAAAAAGTATAATCACGTAATGATATAGAATTTGCCTTGCTTTAATACGCAAATGATTCAATTACTATAAATAAACAATTATAAATGGGTAAGAGACCTATCAGTTTTGATATATATGTTAATTGGGATCTGAAAAAAGACAATAGAGCAGAGCTTATCCAGGGTGGGCAGGTGGAAATTCTAAGTGCGGCATTACTTACCCCAATATTCAATTTGGTACCAGCTTCTTTTAACATTCAAGTGCTTCCTAATTAGGAACTATATTCCATACTCTAATTGTAAAGAAATCATCTGCTATAAGTTTGAGGCCATTCTATGTGTATTTATATTGAATTACAGTGGTATGTGGTTTAAAGTGCCACTTTTCTCATAATATTATTCACGGTCTCAAAGATATGAACACTTATAATAAGTTGTCATATACTTGAGATTACGGTATACAGCAATGGCTAGCTCAAGATAATAGACTTTTAAACTATCTATTAATGAGGTTAATATAAAGTCATCTTCGAAATGTAGTACTCCATTGTTGTTCTCTTTTGGTTTCCTAAGAGAAAATGTTGCCTGTGCTCTTTTTTATGATTATTAAAGTAGAACTTGAGGAAGATTAAATTTTTGATGTATCTTTCTCCCTGCAATAAGTTTAAAATTACTATTCAACGAGTATGATAAATTATTGTCCATGGCCTGCAATATTTTGACATAGAATAACACCCCATTCATTAATGCACTACTAAATTAGAAAATCTACACAACCAATCATATTTTTTATAAATAAGAGCTAGGATTACCTAGGCATTACATTAAAAAGAAAGTTTACTCTAGACTCTAAAGAACTTTCTATATGGAGACTTAAATTAATAGATCTCTGGAATTTTTTGATAAAACGGAATATACAGCCGAATTTGGATGGTCTTATTACATTAAGCTCTTATATATACAAACCCATTCAAAAGTAGATTAAAATCCAGTAGACCAGGATCAATGGATCCTACGATCACCCTAAGCACTTACCTCCTAACTTCTTTTTATTCATTAATGAAACTCCTATCATTGTCGTCTAGCTAAGAACGGAAATCTTATCCGCATTCAACTATTTTTTAGAATGAATATAAATTAATACTACAACTGAAGCTAACAGACAATTTTCAAAGAAATTATTCAAGTTACAATGGTTAAACAAGATATATTTGGAGTGGAGCAATTCATGGATGCTCATGAAACTAATATTAACTACAATATGGGCGAAACGTGTTGCTATTCTCTTTCAATAGAAGAATTGATGAACTTGATTAAAGAGGAAGACCATTCCTTTAATATTCAGGAACAGAGAAACAAAATGGCTGATGTCATTCTTAATACAAGGTTGACTTACGGTGCTATTAGGGGGTCTGATAGATTGAAGACTGAAGTTGCCAAATTGTATAACAACGAGGATACTGAGATTACTCCCAATGACATAATCATAACAAATGGTGCCATTGGTGCAAATTTTTTAACATTTTACAGTTTAGTTGATACTGGCGACCATGTGATAGTGGTTGATCCATCTTATCAGCAATTATCTTCTTTACCACAAGTTTTCAGCTCAGGAAAGGCTAACGTAGATTTGTTGACTTTAACTCCAGAGGAAAAATACATTCCTAATGTAAATAAACTTTCTGAACTCATTCAACCTGGAAAGACTAAATTGGTGGTTATAAACAATCCCAATAATCCAACTGGAGCTGTAATTCCAGACAATATTTTAGAAGAAATTGTAGAACTCTGTAAGAATCATGATATTTATATCTTATGTGATGAAGTTTACAGGCCACTCTATCATTCAATTGAGAAGGATCCAAAATCTATACTCCAATTTGGTTACGATAAATGCATTTCAACGTCATCTATGTCTAAAGCATTTTCTTTCGCTGGATTAAGATTGGGATGGGTTGCTAGTAAAAATAAAGAGTTTATTGAAGATGCTTTTAATAAAAGAGATTATAATACAATTTCGGTTTCAACTACTGATGATTATCTCGCTTCATTTGCACTCTCTCATTATAAGACGATTTTAAAGAGAAATTATAAATTATGTGCATCCAATTTGGAATTACTAGAGGATTTTATTAACAATTCTAAAGGACTAATCCTGTGGGTTAAGCCTCAAGGTGGATGCACTGCATTTCTTAGAGTCAATATTCCAGGATTAAATACTTATGAAATGTGTACACAGCTTGCAACAAGTTATGGATGCTTAATTGTTCCCGGTGAAGTCTTTGGAGGTAGACCTGGTTACTTAAGGGTCGGCTTTGGTAATAGCTATGAAGACTTGAAAGGCGGTTTAGAAATATTTAGTAAATATTTAAGTGAAAAAGGCTACTATAAATAAGTGTACATGGTTAATAAGTAAATATCTTCTAGTATAATCCTTTATAGCTTAGAAAGTTTATTAAAGGTATTAAAAAAATGTAAAAAAAATCATTTATTTTAAAGAAAACTTTTTAAGGTAACGGTAAGAAGAATTAAAAAATAAGCTGTTCAAATCTATAAAATACTGTTGAGACGGCATTTGATTGGAAGTGATAATTCAGCCTTAGCATCATAATCAATATCGAAGACTGTAACAGATGATTGACAATCAGTTTCGGCGAGAATGTAACTTTCAGATGGTAAATCACATACACCACTAGCACATTTAGCTAATGCTTTGAAATCTTGAGTTGCCATATAAAGTTCACCAGTTGTCTCATTATAGCCAACGTTGTAGCCAAGAGAATCAGCACCAGTTAATCTAGTAAAAACCCATTTTGGATTAGTACAATTTGTTGTAGAAATAGAACCAACAGGAGGTAAGTTGACATTCATACCAACACTAAGTGGTAAGACTGGTTCGCCTTCAATTTGTGTTTCAAAAAGGAGGTCGACTAATTCTACCACCTTCTTAGCATATATATTAGATGGATTGGAAGAGTCATTGTTCAAACTGTCCTTGAAAAAAGAATTATTAGTATTGGCTCCAGAAAATGCAATAGCAGGGATATCTCTAAAAACAGCTGATTGGGTAGCACCGACAGTACCAGAGATGGCAAATGTACCCGGAGATAAGTTATTACCTTCATTTGGTCCAGCAACTACCAAGTCAACAGTTTCAAAGCTGCTTGAATTGGAGGTATTGAAATATCTTGGAATAATATAATCCAACCCAAAAGCAACACAACTAGCAGGAGTACCGTTGAAGTACCAGATGTTCATGTCATCTGATTCATGCCCCCAAGAAGGCTCACCGGCTGTAAGATAGTTAAATTCACCATTGGTCTCCAATGTCTTTGAACTTGGGATATCAAATTTACCAGACCAACCTGATCTTTGAGAAACTGGAGCAACAAGTAAGACTTGGTGTCCATCTTCTTTCAAAGCGTTGTAAGTGGCACGAATGTTAGTTGCAGCCCACCCATCATCGTTACTCAAAATAATATTTTTTGCATCAACTAAACTGGATAAACCAGCAATTGAGAGCACTTTGACTAAAGCTGTAAATGCTTTCATGTTATATATTTTATTATAGCTTCAAATAATTCAATGAATACAGCATATTCCCACTTATTATATACCCACAAATAGGATCACAACGTGGGCAACTCGTTGATCGTTGTCTTTTCTAGCTTATTAAATTTTTCACAATGTGTTGTCACATCCTTGATTGTCTGATTGGGCAACCGTTATTTCCATTCTCTGTTTTTTTGATCCCAATTGAGTCGTTTAAGAGACTGTACTTTTTTTGCTGCCTCAATTATAGTGGTCCACATGGGCAGGATCGGTTAAAACAATGGGGGATATAGGAGAAATAGCTTCTATTGGATAATATGCTAAATTAGTACATCAACTGATCTTAGTGTATAGCACCTGTTATACTGCCTATTTTGTTAATTGTACCTAATTCATTAGAACTAACAGAATTTAGTTATTATCTAATAATTAATTACTCGGTATACGATCATGATATACAGGAGAGTAGCTAGAATGAGTCTGGCCTGATTGAGAACAATCTCAATAGTAATTATAACTTCGTTGAAAGTTCAGTAACTAAATTTTCAATGTCAGCTTTATAAGGTTGAATAACTGACTCAATATCAGTGATACCATTCAAAATCATTTCTCTAGTGATTGTTATTTCAGGATGGTTCTTTAAACGAATCATTTTAAACCCCTCAGCTACTTCTTGTAGCTGTTTATTACATTTATTTCCACCATGACCACCAAAAGTGACGATTCCTACGGGCTTATTCGACCATTCCTTATACAAGTGATCTAAAGCGTTCTTTAAAATAGCTGGATAGCCCCAATTGTATTGGGGTGAAATTACAATAAATCCTTGGCTCTCATCAACTAATTTACTCCATGCTAGAGTATTTTCAGATGAATATTTTCCCAAAGCAGCCATATCAACCTCACTATCATACGGTAAATCCAATTCCTTGAGGTCCACTAATTCGTAATCTATTTTCGGTGAACTAGCTTTTGCTATCGAATAAATAGCTTTGGCTAGAATAGGAGTGTTTCTAACTTTACGACCACTTCCAATAATAATTAGTACCCTGGCCATCTTATGTTATATAAAAGTTATCTTGTCCACTTATCAGGGATTATAAGTTTATATATTAACCACTGATCGGAGGTATGATAATATCTCCGATATTATATCCGAGAAATACCTCCGAGAAATACCTCCGAGAAATACCTCCGAGAAATACCTCCGTGAAATATTTTACAAGATATCTGTATGTGATAATTGAAAGTAGGAAGAACCAATAAATATAAAAGAAGCAAATTTAAAGAGCTGGGTACCAATTCCAAAAAATTACAGTATCCAATAATTGCATAGAACTGATCCCATGTTTTCTGAAATAGGCAAATTATTTTATCTTATTTGCCTTTGCTTTATTGATGCTTTAAACGTACATACGCTGTAATCAGAATCACGCAATCTGAAATTGACCAATATGTTGTTCAATAGCGATGATTAAATAAAGAAAAAGCTGTTAGTAATTTATTAGAGTTGTAGGTATTTCGGGATTTGGTATTCCTACCGGACAAGTTATCGGGATTCTATTTGATCCATTAGATAAGAGAACAGCTTATGGAATATCTCATTGGAATACGTTGGTCTTCAAACCAATGATTCTATTTCCTAAAAGAATAAGGCGAAATTTTGAGAGATTATTCAATTATCGAACTCGGACTTCTAATTGATCAAGCCCCCTTTCTTGTTGTATAGTGTGGAAGTTCTCCACCTAATTATTTAATCCTCTTTTTTTTTTTTTGTTAATTTAACTTACAACTAAATTATAAACATGATTAATTACAAGTCGTCGGATAAGGTTTTCTTGCTTTCATTACTGGTAAATATTGTTCTTGGATGTCTACTTTACCTTAATCTGGCTTGGTTGAAAGCTATCAACTTGCCTAACCACACCTTTCCAGAAAACACATATATAAAATTTGAGGATGCAAAAGAAGTTCATGAAAAATACCCTGTTGACTTTCTAAACGCTACAGCAGTATTCAATACTATTCATGGGGCACTTAAGCAGAAGAATTCTGACTTGTTCCCAATTGGCGTTTCTTTTATTCCAGCTTATATTCCACCCAATACTCCCTTATATCATTCTACAGGGTCTAAGGAAATACCTCAACTGTTTGAATGGATAGCTATGGATTACGAGTTCAGTTATGACTTTGCACACTTCATTAGACATAAAGCCCCTAATGGACACCATGGGCCTGATCACCTTGATGATAATGTTGAAATTACTAACCACCGGGGTCCTGATTTTTCTTCTAACCCAGCATATGATAAGTCATCTAATGAACGCAAGGGACCAAGAAATGGACTCTCATATATGTATACTTTTAGGAACATTAAACCGCTTACAAAATTAATTTATTTAGATGGTGCTTCGGCTTCTAAGCGTTCTTCAGGTGAAATGGACCAACAGTTGATTCTTAGTAGACAACAAGATATAAATGGTAGGGTTGATGAATATGAAGCAGCTGAAAAAATTTGCAAATGGGGAGAAGCCTTTGGATTAGAGGGGATTATTAGATTAGAGGTTGGTTTTGAAATTATCTTATGTGATTTTAAAAATGACGTGGAATTAATTTCAAATATTACGCTTAACAATGTAACTGAATTGATATCCTTCCCTGATGAGTCCCTAGTCCCATTAAGTGACTTAGAGAAAAAAAGAACACAATTCTTAGATATAATGCAGTCAATGAGTGGATTTGAGCACCTTCAAGCAGGTCATTTGGTAGATGAAGGAGAACCTAGGATTTTCCTTGATTTCTCTAGAATGGTGACTCCATTAAATCGAACATGGATCGATCCTGATCCTTACGTTAGAAGAATTAATGACTTATCTGTAGGATTAAAAGAATCAATTATTCATGATTTGGAATTGAATCTTAACAAACAGGTGACACCAACTAGAAAGTCTGATTGGCAAACAATCACTAATCATATAGTTGATAAGTTGGGACCTATGATGGTTTTGTTAAATAATACTTTATCTATATTCGATCTCAACAAGGATAAAGATTTGGCTGATTCTCTTGAATATGCTTCCAGGAATATTACCAAGTTAACTTATAACTTTGTAAGAAGATATTCAGATGATACTATTAAGGATAAAGATGCGAAGTTGGAAAATGCTCTTGATAGCGCTATTATTGATTTTGTATATCATACTTATCCCTTGACTTCCCAATCCGAATATTTGATTTATTCTTCGATTTATAAAGTTCACCATGAAGTAATAAGTACTATTTTTAGGGCCTTTGATACAAGTAAGCGAATACTAAAAGATTTTTTTGTGGAGCCTTCTGAATCGAGATATGAAGAACATAAAAGTAATCTTTTAGTATTGAAACAAAATGTTATCGAGTTAATTGCAAGTCTCCGTTGGTCAATATTTACAAGATGTTCCCTGGCTTGTAACTGGGACGAGGTCTGTTATATTCCAACATGGGGACCAGGACCTATGGGTTTTGGTCATGATTGGTTTGAATTTGATGGTGAAAGATATAGAATTGGACAAGAACTTCATTGCGTAAGTTATAAAGAAGTAGGCGGCTTTTAGGAACTAAGAAATTTATATGTATATCAAGAATAATTTTTCCCTCACTTACTCATTAAGCCTAATTTACGATCGCTTAAAATGAAGTTCAAGTACATAAATGAATACCATAGTATATCCCAAAAAAAGAAATTTAAACCCCTACATCTAGAGTGACACACTTATTAATTAAAAAAAAAAAATGTATGTACAAGTCGTTTGACTTTAATGGAAAAAGAAAAGTTATAGGCATGATTACATTGTCGGTGGTAAATAAACCGAGGCACGTGAAAGCAAACGGTTTATCTACTACTAATTGGCACTTGGTTCACAAGTTCATCATGTGTTACATTACTAATATCTGGGCCTTCTGTCTCGTAGAAGAGGCTTGTCAACGTATTTGCTGTATATGCAATTGTATGCCGAAGGATTTAAAGCATGCACAATTTATCCGAACAAATCAGAGTTGGTTATTTTGGTCCTGATATTACAGAATTACATCATTTTTGATTTATATACAGGAAATAAAGTCATCTAACATATGATTCAGGTACATAAGGTTGTAAACTGTCTAATTAAAGTTGGAAGGAAGATACGCCGTATAGAAAATCCGAACATTTCAATACTTCATGGCCAAAAGTCAATATATATGTTAAACTGATGTCTGATAAACCAACTTCGGTTTATAGCATATTTGATGGGAGAGGATGAAATTCCTTTGCGCAGCATTCTTTGAAATGAAATTCTTGATGGTACATTATTAGATTGCTTCCGAGAAATCATCTGCAAAATATGCAAGTTTGTTTAGGTTGTTTGCTCTGCCTTTTCTGGTGGTCTGACGCCTCTATATAATGTTTCCAATTTATAAGGTACTTATAGTAGCTTCGTGAACGTTTTTATTCTTCTTTATTCTTTTTATTCACTTTATTTAAAATGCAATCTGAAAATTCTGATAGTAGAGTCTCAGACAACAGAGTCTCAGACAGCAGAGTATCAGATGAAGATAGAACTTCAATAGAAAGAGAAGCCTCAAATACAGAGATAGGTAGTGATGAAGCATCAGCTCTTAAAAAAGCAGAAGGTTTAGCTGGTGCAGAAGGTGAAGATATGGTTAAAGATGTTGACCAGATTAGAGATGACTTACCTGCTATTCCAGAAAGATCATTAAAAGAATACATTCCAATATGTATCCTTTGTTTCCTTATTGCATTTGGAGGTTATGTTTTCGGTTATGACACTGGTACCATTTCAGGTTTCGTAAACATGGATGACTATAAACGAAGATTTGGATCTTATAGAGAAAGTGATAATGAATATTATTTTTCTAACGTAAGAACTGGTTTGATAGTTGCAATTTTTAACGTCGGTTGTGCAATTGGTGGTATTTTCCTCTCAAAAGTTGGAGACGTTTATGGTCGTCGTGTTGGAATAATGTTTTCTATGGTGATATACGTAATTGGTATTATTATTCAAATTTCTGCATCAAGTAAATGGTACCAAATATTTATCGGCCGTTTAATTTCGGGTCTTGCAGTCGGTTGTGTTTCTGTTTTATCGCCATTATTTATTGGTGAAACTTCTCCAAAGACTTTAAGAGGAACATTAGTCTGTTGCTTTCAATTATGTGTTACATTAGGGATTTTCCTAGGATATTGTACAACATACGGTACTAAGACTGCTTACTCCGACTCAAGAACTTGGAGAATACCATTGGGATTATGCTTCGCATGGGCTATTCTTTTGATTTGTGGAATGGTTTTCATGCCTGAATCACCTAGATATTTAATTGAAAAGAAAAAAATTGAAGAAGCTAAAGTTTCACTTTCTAGATCAAATAAGGTTCCACCAGACCATCCAGGTATTTACACTGAAATTTTATTAATTCAAGCTGGTATAGAAAGAGAAAAGTTAGCTGGTTCTGCCTCATGGAAAGAATTAATCACTGGTAAACCTAAAATATTGTCTCGTGTTATCACTGGTATGGTATTGCAATCTATTCAACAATTAACAGGTAACAATTACTTTTTCTACTATGGAACTACAATTTTCCAAGCAGTTGGTTTAGATGACTCATTTCAGACATCTATAATTTTGGGTGTTGTTAACTTTGCGTCGACATTTGTGGGTATTATTGCTATTGAAAGATTAGGAAGAAGAAAGTGTCTTATGATAGGTTCAGTTTGTATGGCGGTGTGTTTCATAATTTATTCCGTACTTGGATCTGTTAATTTATACATTGATGGATATGATGGACCTACCAGGAAACCAACCGGTGATGCTTTGATTTTCATCTCTTGCTTATTTATTTTCTTTTTTGCATCTACTTGGGCAGGTGGTGTCTACACTATCGTTTCCGAGATTTATCCTTTGAGAATTAGATCAAAAGCTATGTCTATTGCTACAGCAGCCAACTGGACTTGGGGATTTTTAATTTCATTCTTCACTCCATTCATCACGTCTGCTATTCACTTTTACTATGGTTTTGTTTTCACAGGTTGTATTATTTTCTCCTTCTTTTACACATACTTCTTTGTTTATGAAACAAAAGGATTATCATTGGAAGAAGTTGACGAATTATATGCCCTGGACTGTAAACCATGGACCTCTTCAAGCTGGGTTCCTCCAAGTGGAGATCATATGGCCCATGAAGCTGGCTACGCTTCTGAGTCTAAGCCAAAAGAAGAGCATGTTTGATTTTACTTTACTTAGACATTAAGAGGTGAAATTTGGACAAAAATATATAGCATTGGATTTTAAAAACCTTTTTCAGTAAACTTTTAAGGTTTAACTAAACGAGGCGATATCAAATCCTATCTAGTAAACTTAAAATTGTATGTAGTAAAGAGATCCTTCGGTTCGATCTCTAGATTTAAAGAAAAGACTAATATAAAGATATTTTTCGTTATTCAAAAGAATTGCTAATATTATTGAAGTACTTCCGATAAAAATATTGCACATGTAGAGCCGTATATATTAAACCTGCATATTGTCATATTGCATTTATTGACAGTTTTTTTCAACGTCCTTGTTAGTCTTAGGTGAATCGTGGTTTCCTATCTTGATTCCAATTTGAATTCATTAATCTTAATGCTGGTTATACATGATTGGCTGTCTTAAGGGTATTAATGAACTTCATATAAAATTTAAACCACGAAAGGAGACTCTAATTGGTATGTTTCTGGATTGATTAATGATAACATAAATTTGGAATTAAGATGAAAGAATTTACTATTATTTTTATATTTGTTTTTATTTATTACATTTTGTAATACTTCTTTTGATATAATGAAAATAAAACACATCTCCTTCCCGTTTGATTCAAGTAATTTAAATGATTTTCAAATACTAACGGGTAGAGATATTATGTTTCCTGACATATATTGGTGTTTCTAATGTACTATAGATCAAAGAATTTAATTTTACTCCAATGTTAGTGGGAATAGAACTTGAACTTGCAAAATTTTAAATAACACAGATACGCATATTTGTGTAATTTTTGCTAGAGATAAAACAGAGATAGTTACAATAAAAAAAAGGATATAGATTTACAATCAGGTCCTAAATTCCTGCCATACTATAGAAGTATTATTTCTATGAACTATTGTTGGTTATTCCGAAAATTAATTATGCAAGAGAGAAGAGATAATACGCGAACCTAATAGAAATATTAAATTTACGGGGATAAACTTAGTTGAAATAATTATTCCTCTTCTTTTTTGAAATTTAGGTTTGAATTAATGAGACAAATATCATACAAAAATTTGAGATTTAAGACAGTCATTAGAATGATAACTGTAAGAAAGTTCTAGTATAAAAAAAAAGTATTTAAAGTTTTCAGACTATATTAAAAAACAAGAGAACTTTAATTCTTAATTCAAAGGATTATATATTATAGTAATACATTTAATTGTTTGAGAATAACAAACTAAGTCCCGCAAATCAATCAATTACATATATCAAATAGGATAATCATGATTTTTGAAAACCGAATCTAAAACTTATCAAGTACAGGTTGACTTGATAAATGCCCATTAATGTAATTATAGTTTTAAGGAAAAGCAAGAGATTCCCCAACTTGACAATACTTGGTTCAATCCTTACTGTATGATTCAACCAACTTACCATAAAATGCTTCATTATTAATTCTATTGATATATTTACCTTTCCCAACTTTGCTTGTATTTCTAGGGGCAAGATCTGCGAGCCAAATTCTTAAGTTTCCGTAAAATGGTGAATCAAATGCCGTATCAATAGAAGTATAGACTGCTATAGAATCTGTTATCAACTCTGGGAAGGCTAACATACCAGCTACAACTTCATTTCTAAGAGGTAAAGTTTCAGAAGTCATAAAAACTGTACCATTCCCAACAATCTCTGCCGTAGCTTTGTAGTAGCTTTATAGTTTGTAGTCTGAATAAGCTAGAATTTGATTTAGTCCACCAAAGCTTTCAATTATTTGACCTTCCTCATTTTGGTTGTATATAAGGGGTTGTAACGTTACTACTAATAACCATTTCTGGGCAATCTGTTTTGAAAGCCATTTGAGCAGCTCTGGATCTTGCATGTAGTTGATATCAGTATTCGTATGGTTTATCTAACCAACCTCCAGTAATCTGCATATATTGTTCGTCAATATAACCTCCTATAGTATATATACCTGCTGATTCTTTAGCCAAGTTAAGATAAATTGACAGAGCTTGAGCTACTGTAGTCATAGTACCCCATGTACCAATTGCAACTATTCCAGGAAATGCATTTACAGCAGCAACTAAAATTTCTGATCTACTTATGGTTTTGTCATAGAATTGTCATAACTAAATCTGATGAAGAATAAGTATTGACATAGTCAGGATTAATAGCCCCTTTCCAGTAAAATTCCCCTTATAAAGATTCACAATTGGCAAAAATTTCAATATCTCTTAAAAAAGGAGAATTAGAGCCGGCGTATAATGGTATACAATGGGTCAAGTTTAGAATGCCCAAAACCTTATAGGAAGACCCTAATGAATTAGTTAGTTCAAAAGAGCCGAAACTTGCAGACCAGCCGAGTACCTCATCACCTGAGAGTAATGGTAGTAATATTTGCCCTGTAGACAGTCCATCATTATCAATAAAAAATTTTCTTCCAAGGACTGTAGCCAATTGAATTGAAGTCAAGATTAAGTTAGATAGTAACATATTAGACAAACGATCATTTTTTTTTTTTCAATAAATTTAGATTAACATTATAAAAGAACCAAAGACATTGTGTTTATATACAATAACTGAGTATCATACCAAGACTATCACTGAATATTACGATTGTTAGCGTATTTCCTTATCTATTAGATAGTTGAGGCTTATTTAGGCGGTAATTCTGAATTAGGAGATTATGCCACAGGACCTTCGATGCCGTCAAATTACGAGACTATTTTTCGGTTATGCCCCATGTAGTACAAATTGGAAATATATTTCATAATGCCAATTAGCATAACCAAATAGCGACTAAAAAATATTTTTAACTTATCTACAGAGGAGTTATTTGTTCAATGGGAATCTTTCAATGTTACAGGAATTCAGGAATATTAGAGCCAAGCGTCCCTCCATATTATAGTATGGCATATGATATCGGCCATGAATATGCATATTAATTCCAAATTACATTAAGCTTAGGATTTACTGGATTTACATATAATACTCACTCGATGTATTTATTCCATTCACATATACGCCATTTAGGTTTTTTAACCAGAAGATAAGAGTGCATACATACGAAATTTTGAGAAAAACTTAAGAGATGCTTAACGATATCTTTAGCTAAGGGCAGCAATCTAATTATTTTTCCAATCATATCTATCTTCAAACCCACAACTTGTTTTCGTTCATAAATTCTATATGGAAAACTTGGCTAAACAAATTTGACTTTCTGAACAATAAATAACTCTTGATTACAATTTCTGATATAGCTCACTCTATCCATCACAGTTTGTGCAATAATGAAATCTGAGATTTTACACCCAAGAGAAAATATATCAAATTTCTTCGCAATTAAAGGAAAATATGAATCGAAAACATTTTGAGCATCATCTATATCATCTTTTGTAATTTCAATGGAACTTCTGATATCACTAAACTGAATCATCACAAAATCAATTGCTTTCTTTATTACAGAATTCTCCAAATATTCATTTTTAGGTAAAGAAGAACTACTTGAAACTCGAATGACCCACAAGGCTATAACGTCATCTAAGATATTCTCAAGAAGAATATCTTCATAATTTCTAACATCGAAATGCTGAGATAAGAATGCCATGAACTGTTTATCATTTTTCATGATTGTTTTAAACGAAGTCAAGTACACCTTGAAATCTTTTATTAATTTCTTTTCGTATTGTTGTAATGTCTCCAAGGAGCCATGGAATAATTTCTTTTGTCCATTTTTATAGTTTTGAATTATTTTCATCACCACACTACTTACTACCCGATCGCATGGCTTAGTTTGAAGAGAAGATATTTTTGCCTCAAGTATTTTTTGCAACTCGACCAAACCCTCAAACACCATTCGTAAAGTTATTCCATCAGAACGTTCAAACTTCAACTGCACCAAGTATGCAAAGAAATTTATTAAGTTTGATGGTAAGGGATCTCTACTAGAGATCTTAAAATTTATCCCGTTTAATAATTGATCGACATCATAGACTTCTTCGTATTCATCAAAGAATCTTATCCCTAGAGCTAGGGACTCCTCGATCATTTTTTTATCATTAATTTGTAAACTTATAGTGGTTTCATCAAATGAATTATTTTCAATGATGAAACCATAATTTAACATGAGTTCTAGATTTGACTTATCACCGTAGTTGTTAAATAGTTCGTCATATTTGTTCACATTTTCATTTATTTGAAACGCAATATTACTATCTTCATCAGAGGCATTCTTCCAAGTAACTTTTGTATTATTCTTATGATTCAATAAATCCAATACTGGAACTAAAATTACTTTTCTCAACTTTTCTTTTGTCTTTTCAGATGAAGTTAAAATATATGGAAAGCCTCTTGAAGTAGTGATAGAATACGACCAAAGATAATTCTTAAAACTAGCCCAGTAACTGCTTTCTTTACCCAAAAAAGAATAGATCTTGTTTAAACAAAATACTTCATCTAATTGTGCCTTGAAAAATGTCAACTCTTTCAATATTTGTTTTTCATGGATTATTAGGTTATCGGTTGTAAGAAGATATTCAATTAATATAACCCATTCGGACACAAGTTTCCGAAAATTTCTTTCTAAAATAACTCCAGCATCAGTATTTTGTAATAATTCAATTTCTTGTGGGTTCCAAAAGTATGGCAAATTTAACTTCTTAGGAAGTATATTGAAATAGGGACGAAAGAACTTCTTACTACATTCATTATCAAATGCAAGCTTTGAAACAAGAAGAATAGTCATCTCGTTTTTGCTTAGGGAGTTTTCATTTACATATTCCTTTTCGTTGATATTTGGAAACACCTCTGGAAAGAGATTAGGGCCAATAACTAAATGTTTAGGAATACGAAATAGCTCACTTGATTCAGGTACATTTTCGTTGACTTTTGCTGAAATTCCATAGTTTTTATTCCATTTGAATTCTACTCTATCATCAATAAACACTTCATTTTCACAAGCCCAAGAAAGAAATTCTTCTAAAGACTTCTCCATTCTCTGTTCAATGAACTTCTATAAAATTTTTTTGTATACTGAATACAAAATAACGGGAACCATAACAATATACAGGATTGCATGCATGTTGCGAATTCTAGCAGAATTTGTGTAGCAAGTGTTAGATACTTTAGCCAGGGGATCAACAATAATTATTTTTAGATAAGAGAGTTTATTAAATGAATTTGAAGTTATTTATTTCAATCAACAAGAAGTAAAATCCAAATGACCTAATATCAGGAGCCAGCTTTGTACGTAACATTGATTGATGTATTTAACAATATATATGGTGGTATATTCTATAGAATATAGTAGTAAAACAGTATATTAAACTTTTTTAAATTCATATGCGATGAAATAAAATTATCCAATAAACATCATACTATCTGTAATTTTATCAGGAAAGAGTTAGCCTTCAAGAAACATCATAAGCCTTTGATAGGGCTAAAGAATTGGCTTGCATCACCGATACTATGCTATTTCATTATAATGATCAAATTATTATTATATTTCTTCAATAAAATTTCCTAGAAAATAAAATCTAAATCTAAATTTTAAGTTTTATGGCTTATGACTCAAAGAAGATGATTTCACTACGCAAATAACTTCTACATATTATTACAAATTTATTGAAAAATTTTCGGAGTAATACTTCTAGAACACTATATATGATTAAAACAGCATCATTGAACTTATTTTGCAAATGATTTAAGTAGATTTCTGATTCATTAACTATCCAATGGAATTCTACACGCTCTCATTGCATTTCTTACTTCATTTCCAAAACTTTAATGCATTCTCAAAAAAAAAAAGAAAACAAATAAACATATTCCAGCTCGACGCTTTATTACAGCTCGACGCTTTATTACAGCTCGACGCTATATTACAGCTCGACGCTTAATTGCGGCCCGAAATGCGGGCCATGGTTGCGCGCACAAGCTCTATAACTCTTCTTTAACCAATGGACTAAGTATAAAGCGAAAATTTTATGAGTTGCCTTTATGTAAGCGAAAATCGATGTCTAACCCCCCCTGTTGGGCGTTCCTGGTGGTCGAATCTGGAGTCAAATTTTGTTAGGCCCCTACTTCAAGATAAGGCCGAGATAAGATATTTTTTAAAATTTTAAAATTTGCCGTTACAGTACATTTCATCAGTTAAATATAAGCTAAAAGCTCTCATCATCCTTTCAATAAAGGTACATCTTTAATTAACGAAGAAATAACGAATGAAGGAGGATAAGAAAGATTTAAATATTCTGCCAGCTATTTCTTTCACCAAAGAGAATATAGGTCGAATGGACCCAATAACTTCATTCACATCCTATAATGGAAGAGTAGTGACGATAACAGGAGATGTGGATGAAGCTATGGCCCTTGCTCTTGAAGCAGAGAACATGAATATACATATAGATGAAGAGACTAATAGAAAATTGCTAAGGAAAATAGACATTTACTTACTTCCTTTGATTTGCTTTTTGTACGCTTGTCAGTTTATGGATAAAACGAGTAGTTCCTATGCAGCTGTTATGGGTTTGAAAACCGACCTTAAGATGGAGGGTGATCAATATTCTTGGGCTGGAACTGCTTTCTACATTGGTTATTTGGCTTTCGAGTTTCCTGCAAGTGTAATTCTTCAACGTTTTCCAGTTGCTAAAACCGTCTCAGTCTTTATTATTATATGGGGATTTATATTATGTATGCACGCGGTCCCCCAATACCCTGGTTTTATAGCGTTAAGAACTTTGCTTGGTATCTTTGAATCTTCTATTTCTCCTGCTATGGTTATTATAACCAGTCAGTGGTACAAGAAGGAAGAACAGTTCTTGAGAACTGCTCTTTGGTTTTCTTGTAATGGGTTTGGAATTATTATGGGTGGTGCAATTGCTTATGGCTGTTACGAACATGGTTCAAATTATTCTCTCGAGGCATGGAAAGTATTGTTCGTCGTCACTGGTTTAATGACAATTGTCGTGGGATTCCTATTCGGTTTCCATATCCCAGATATTCCTTCGAAGGCATGGTTTTTAAATGAAGAGGAAAGAGTTTTAGTGGTGGAGCGTATTAGATCGAACCAACAAGGATTTGGTAATAAGCATTTTAAAAAATATCAATTTAAAGAAGCAATGTTAGATATTAATACTTGGTTATACTTTTTCTTCGCTATAGCATCTAATATTCCAAATGGTGCTTTGACTAATTTCGGAAGTATTCTTTTGGCAGACGATTTCGGCTACTCGGCCGCTGATTCTCTTTTGATGAACATGCCTACTGGTGCTGTTGAATTAGTAGGTTGTATCTTATTTGCAGCTTCAAATATTTTCATTCCTCACCGTATGGCTATATCATTTTCTGCTATGATAGTTGCTTTCTTTTCTGCTTGTATGCTTTCCTTTGCCACAGAGAACAAAAATGCAAGATTATGTGGTTACTATTTAATGTATGTATATCCCGTGACAACTATTTGTGCATTATCTTGTTTTTCTTCTAATACTGCTGGTCACACAAAAAAAATTACTACAACAGCTATGTTTTTTATTGGATACTGTGTTGGAAACTTAGTTGGCCCACAAACATTTATTTCCACTCAGGCACCCTCTTATTCAGGTGGTAAAGTAGCAATAGTTGTTTGTGATGCTGCAACCTTAGTTCTAATTGCCTTGATATACTTTAATTGCTGGATTAGAAATAAGAAAAAAGACGAATTTGTCAAGAATATGGACGAAGAGGAATTCAAAGCTATAGAAAATACCGAATTCGCTGATTTAACAGATATGGAGAATCCAAATTTTAGATACTGTCTTTAGGTCTAGAGCCGAATATAAATATACGTTGTATCGATATTCTTGTTATTACCAACTAAGAAATTATGCCAACAATCATCTGGGATAATAATAGCACTATTTAAAATTAATTTAACGAATTTTTTTCTGTATTGGAGAAATAAAACATTTAAGACACCCACTTACAGCGACTGAAGCAATTAATGAAAGAAACAGAAATATAGAGAGATATTTGAATAATATTATATATTTGTCTGATAATATATTTGGATTTACTAAGTAAAGGTAAGTTATTCACACGAAATGGATCCTATTTTTACTTCATGTAATTTCCTTTCATGTATATAAGATGGGCAGCCTACTGGATGTTTTTTTTTTTACGCCTAATAGGAAATGATTAACTAGCAGGCTTGATTACCAGCTCAGTGATTTAATAATTTGTGTTGCTGCCCCTATATCATATCCTAAGCTGGAGTACCAACATTACTTTTGTGTGTATAGTATGTTTTAATTTATTTTGGCCTAGTAGAGCGATCTACAATATTCTTAAAGTGCTGTCTTGAATCCATTAAGTAGAGGACTTAACATAAGACATCCAATAATGACAAGGTATTATAATAATTTATAAATATATGACAACAAGGAAATATCTTACTTTTATAAGTAAGGATTTGCAACATATGCGAATTTATGGTGCATCTTGGTCTTCCTAAATTAAGTCATATGTTGATTGGATTCGACTTGCAAAATTATATATACTGTAGATTATCAATTAAATTAAACTAGACTATATTCACGAAAGGAACTTATACTTGTTGAAAAGTCCTTCCATGCACTACATGAGATGAGATGATCTGCTCCTAAATATAGCAGTCTCATTAGATAGGTCAGAAAACGTTTCCGAGTTGTACATAATTGTAATAATATCACCTAAATACTAGTGGAATATCAGCCAGGACACCAACTATATTAATAATACTCGAGCAAGGTATTTGGATGATATCGTTTATTAAATAAATTGTAAGAATATGAAGCTGGAATAAGCTTCATACAAACCACAAAATTACTAAATAATCATATTTAACCAATAAGATTCAAAGATCTATTCATATCATTTATAGATGAACTACTAGTGGTTCTAGTATTGTGGTGCCGTTCCACCTAAAGAGCGAACCAATAGATTTTAAGATATTACTACCAATAACAATAGCTGAAGCTCCTACAATTACCTTATTAGGACTGACTTTCATACAAATAAATTGTTAGGGATCGAGAGTTCATAAGTTACATGAACACTGTGGTGAGTGTTAAGAACACAAATAAGCACTACCACTTAGAGAAACTATATAAGGAGATAGAAATATATGGATTGATTATGTTTAGATTGAATTAACTAAGTATTACTTATAGTAGTCACTCACTATTTAGCTTAGTTCACTTTATACACAACACAACCTTAACTTAAATATAAATGGCTCTGTGGCCGAGTGGTTAAGGCGGCAGACTCAAGTTCTGTTATCGTAAAGATGCACGCGTTCGAACCGCGTCGGAGTCATTATTTTTTTAAAAAAATTTAATGCCTATTTTTATATAAAACTACTTGCCCGGGTTGAATGTGGAAAACGTTTTAATTAAACATACTTGATGATTTTCCCATTCCTAGCTCAATTTCTATTATAGCTTGTGTAATTCATATCTGAGAAATGCTAAGTATTCCTCCTTATATTAATGGCTAGTTATTATTAATTCTTTAATTTTAAACTATTTTTATCATAATATCGTTTCAGAGATATGCTAGAACCCTTGAGTCTTAGACTATATTGCGAAAGAAAGTGCAAAATTTTTTATGCCTTACGATTTGTTTAATATTTTCATCGGTTATGTTACCAATAATAGCCGATAGACTATGCTGTCTGTGAGTGGAGATCCTGCATACTTCATATGGTATAACGTAGATCATTCAACTTTAATCTTTTTCGGTAGAGGCATAAAATATTGAACGGCAGAATTCATTCAGAAGATATTTCGCACTTTTATGATAAAATGAGTTGTCTCCTTTCCGACTTTATCGCTTTGCCTTCCTACTTGTCTCATAACTTCAAAATACTCTAGTGATAACTTGATTTAAAAAGGGCACATGGGGTCAAGGGAAAATACACCAACAACTTCAGGCGTATGTCTGTCCAAATATAATAAATTTTCTTGTAATGAGTGTAAAAGAAGACGAGTAAAGTGCTCAAGACAAGCACCAATATGTGAATTGTGCTCGAAGTATAATAGAGATTGTATATATGAAAATCAAAGAAGAACACCATTAACTAGGAAGCATTTAACTGACGTGGAAAACGAATTAAATTTAGCAAATCAGTTATTAAGACAATACATTCCAGATATTGATCTTTCTAGTTTATCAAGAAAAATAGAAAATAGAAGTAGTATTAATGATATTCCAGAATTAAGTCAATACATAAATCAATCAAACAAAACGAGGGATCTTGGGTACAATAACAATAATAATGATTATATGAACAGACATGAATCTAATCGAAGAGGTATCACAGAGGATTTAAATACCTCAGATAGCTTAAACTTAGCCGTCTCCCAAAATAAAACTATCATAAATATACAATCACTTCTAGATGAAGATCCAATAGAAGATAGCAATAAAGCTGGAGCACATGTATTCCACTCAAAAGAAGGGATACAGGATTCAAATAATACCATAGGGAAAAATACTATATTCCAAATACCTCAACTTTTGCCTTCTAGTATTAACCTCGACGCAGAGTCTAAGTTACGTCATGATCAATTTGAAAGAAAAAAATTTGATAAACCGATAAACTTAAAATCTTCTTCGAAATACTTAAATCATAATTGGGATGAGAGGTATCAATCAGATGGTAATGTACAGCCTTCTATTATTGACGGAAAGGCAACAACAGTTGAAAGTGGATATCTTGGAACTGCATTTAGTATGGCTGTAGTTAATTTAGTAGGTGACGGTTTCTTTTTTCACGAAACTGGTTTACGCAGAAAGGAACTGACTGCATCATTGCATGATTCATCTTTTTCTAAGGAATCTATAAGTAAACAGAAATTAGAGTATTATATTGATCAATACTTTGAAACGTATCATATTTCTTATCCAATTGTTCACAAGCCTACATTTATGGCTCAATTTAATAAAATTATCTTACCTCTGGACACTGGCTGGGAGAGCTTACTTTATATCATTGCTGCAATTGGGTCATTCATGTCTGCAACTTCACAAGAAGAAAGTGATGATTTGAGTCTTTTCGACATTGCAAAAACTAAATTATCCATAGAGGTATTGGAAACTGGCAATATTACGTTAGTGCAAACATTGACATTAATGTCGAATTATTTACAAAAAAGAGATAGGCCGAACTCAGGTTACAATTACCTAGGTCTTGCTGTGAGGATGGCACTCGGTCTTGGTTTGCACAAACAAATTGATGATACGGATACATCTCTTCTAAATCAAGAGATAAGAAGGAGAATATGGTGGTGTTTATACATCTTTGATTGTGGTCAAACTATTGGATATGGAAGACCCTTAGGTATTCCTTGTGCCGGAATAAGCGCTAGTTTGCCTTTGAATATCTTGGATTCCAATTTAACAGCTCTCAGTGCTAAACTACCAGACGAAGAGGATGCACCGACAATCTGCACGAGTGTTAGGCTTCAATCTTTATTCCACATGTTAACAAATAGTATTTATGAAAGGATTATAACTGATCCTTTCCCTTCTGCACTGCTTTTATTAGAATGGGACCAACAATATCTTGAAAGATGGAAAAGATTGATACCTAATTACTTCAAGAAAGAAGCCAATGTACCTAAGAAATTCATGTTAGCCCACTCTGTTCTTGAATGGAGATATAGAAACTTAAAAATTATAATGTTTCGTACATTTTTATTGAAAAAGGTCCTTTTAAATTCAAAGGTGACGAATGACAATTATGATGACGTTTATGAATTAAGAGCTGGTGAATTATGTATAGAAGAATGTTCTCTTACCATTGACAGTATGTCAAGGTTTTGGCAACAAGTAACGGAAGTTAACAGAATGCAAGTCTGGTATACTTTGTATTTTTTAATACCAGCATTGCTAATGCCCCTAGTTTGTCTTAGAAATGATCCATCTTCATCCCAGTCTGAGCGTTGGCGAGTAGATATTATTTCAGCTCAAAATATTATTAGATCAGTGTTGAAAGTCTGTCCTGCTGCCAGTAAGATTTTGGACCTAATTGAGTCTTTAGGGACAGGCTACCTTAGGACAGATGTGGATAATAACGGCCCCCCTACTGCTTACTCAATGTCAGGCACAGATGAAAGTCCTCTTGCTCAATTGAACCAATTACATCTGTTGTTATGGCCGGTTTCATTTGATATCGATCAACAATTCTTAAAATAATACGTTTGACTTTCAAAAAGTTATAGAGGAAAACTTATGAAAGGTAATAATTGATTTTATAATAGTTGTCTAACTACCTACAGCTACTAGTACTAGATGAATCATTATTCTACATTCAAATTTCTAATTTCTAATAATGAAAGGAATCTTGAGTGTTATTGGTTTTTAATAGAGGGCCATAATCCCCTATAAAAATGTTTCCACCAATAATACTTTCAATTTGAATATATGTATGGTTATTGGATTAAAACTTTCCTCTGATAATAACAATATGAATTCTAATGCAAATAAAAATGGACTTCTAATTTAACTCCTAAAATTGCTAATCATATTGTATTTCTATAATTTCTTATTTATACTTAATTAATTATTATGTTAAGATTGAATGAAATAATTATATCTGATATATTTTCCAACCAATTGAAACATATATGGAATATTTAAAAAATGTAACAATATATATCTCACTTAGTATAGGAGTGCTATCTATGTTAATATCCAGTGCATATCTATATAAGTATCAGAATATGTATCTATATTAGTATCAGAATGTCTATGTTATTTGACCAATACTCTAAAAATATTAGAGCAAATACATTCCACATTTTTATTTTAAGTATTCAAAACTTAACTCTTAAATACGCAACGTTACATTAACAATTTCTTTTCCCAATGTAATGTTACATTATTCTGAGACTTTTATTAATGTAACGTTCCATTTCATTAATTACTTTTGCGGGATAATTTGTGGTATATGCAGATTATGTCGGAAAAAAAAAAAACTATTTGGAGTATAAAAGGGTTCAAATATTACACCCCCCCCTCGAGAAAAAAAAAATTAACTTAGAAGACTGTTCAAAATGGATTCTAAAGAATTTGATTTTTCAAGCAATTCTCACCGTCGTTATAATCCTTTAACTGATTCATATGTACTTTGCTCCCCACATAGATCATCAAGACCATGGCAAGGTCTGAGAGAAGAAGTCAAAAAGTCTAGCTTACCAGCTTTTGACCCTCAATGCTACTTATGTCCTGGTAATACAAGAGCCAACGGGGAAATAAACCCCAAGTATGAGACTACATATATATTCCCCAACGACTTTCCAGCTGTTAAGATAGATCAACCAGATTATGATAATTCAGACGAGAAAGACCCTTTAAAGAAGAGGTTATTAGTGACAAAGGGTGCCAAGGGTAAATGTTTTGTCATATGCTTTAGCCCAAATCATAATTTAACTTTACCATTAATGTCCAACAGTGAAATTCTTAATGTGGTAAATTCGTGGCAGAATCTTTACGCCGATTTGAAGAAAGAATCAAGTATGGGAGAAATATCCTATAAATATCTACAAATATTTGAAAATAAAGGCTTGTCTATGGGGTGCTCAAATCCTCATCCACATGGTCAAGCATGGTGCTTGGATATGATACCAACAGAGGTTAACAAAGAAATAAACAGCATGACAAACTATTACAATGAAAATCATACTCATTTATTAGATGATTACGTGAAGTTAGAATTAAAAGAAAGAGAAAGAATCGTCTGCGAAAATGAATCATTTATTGTTGTGGTACCATTCTGGGCATTATGGCCATTTGAAACATTACTCATATCAAAACAGCACTTGAAATCAATTATAGAGTTTAACGACAAGCAAAAAACTGATTTAGCAGCTATATTAAAAGTATTGACAACAAAATACGATAATTTATTTAGTACTTCATTCCCTTACTCAATGGGAATCCACCAGGCACCACTTAATGGTGAATCTCACGAACACGAAAACCTGTGGTTCCACATGCACTTCTACCCTCCTTTATTAAGATCTGCATCAGTTAGAAAATTCTGTGTAGGCTTTGAAATGCTAGGAGAAGCTCAAAGAGATATTACTTGTGAGCAAGCTGCTTCAAGGTTGCAAGCTTTAGATGGTTCTACTCACTATTTATCTAGTGTATAACAAATATATGAATAAAATGAGGCAACAAGAAAGAAAAAGCATAGTAACTGAAACAATAAGAAACAAAAAAAACAGCTTACGTTTCCAAAAGGAAAGAGTTATAGCTCAAGACTTTATATAAAATAAGCATAACAAGCTATTAAATGCATTTTGGATCTAATTACTAAATAAAGTAGTGTATAGAAAAATAAAAAAATACTATCTACATACTTGGCTGCGTTAACGTCTTTTAAGAGACTGCTATACTGGCTTCTAGTTAGCAGCGTTAGTACCTACAAATATTATATCTTTGTAGAGGGCCAGACGAAAACTAATCAATAAGCACAAGTATAGTATTTCAAGTAAAGAAGTAATGGCCAGAAATAGACTAATTTTTAGTGAATGAAAGCACAATTGCGCCACTTCTGATAATCTTAAGTCTTTCCCTTTAATTAAAAAGAATTAGCATTTAATTTATTACCTCATTTTGAGTAATTCAATCTTTTTTTGGTAGGATGCGCTCATAATAACTTCAAAGGCTCAACATTTTGTCTTAATGTCATACCTTTGCAGGGTAAGGAGTAGTCCTTTAAAGTGAAGTAGAAACACCATCCAAGTCATTCAAATCCAATTCTTTAATTTCATGAAGAGGCCAGCCACATAGTCCACCCGTTTTAAAATCATCCAGAAGACATGGCCAGTAAGTAGCTAAAATAAATCATGAATCATTTAGTTGTAATGGCGAATTGCTGAATTGCTGAATTGCTGAATCACCTAAAAAGTTAATGCCAATGCATGTACACTGGAACGTCTCCGAAAGTACTTAAATGGAATTAATGCCACATCGAAATAATCTACCACAGCATATGCATGCTAGTCTTCCATTTCTACTTTGTAAAACCCCTTATCCCTGATTCAGAATCCAAAATAGTTATCATAAAGCAACCACCCTGAAATGGGAAGTGGAAAGCAACAATATGAACAATATGAGGTCTGCAATATCGAGAACGTGCATAATTTGTTACACGATATAATTTCAAACAAATCAAACCCCATGACAGAGGCACTTCATACAAAAAGTATAATAGTTGCATGCATATTTATCCAGTATGACCAGGTCCTAAGAATTAAGTAGTTTTAGCTATGACAACTGAAAATCAGTCAGATAATTATATTTAGTTATATAAAAACACGTAAATTCAACGAGCCATAATAACTGAAATCTGTAAAATACTATTTAAGCTGTTTGGAAGCGTACCAGTTGCTTATCACCCGAATGTCATGATTGCTAATTAATCAACAAATTTTCCTGACCAGGTAGCCAATTTATCTAGTAACATAACCACAGCAATTATAATCACACAGCAATTGTAACCTTAAAGCTTATTTCTTTACAGTATTTAATCATAAAGATATAGGTTATATTCTAAAAGTATTATTCAAATAAATAGCAGCAAAATGGTAAAGGCATTAATAGCGGTGTCATCCTATCATGATGTATTTTACGAAAACGGATCTAAAACTGGGGTATTTATAAGCGAGGCTTTGCACCCATTTTTAGTTTTCAAGGAAAAAAATATCCAAGCAGATTTTGTGTCTGAGACAGGATCATTTGGATACGACACGAACTCACTAGACCCTATGTTTTTAAAAGGGAAGGACGTAGTGATATTCAATAATAAGAGCTCTGACTTCAATATTTCCATTGCCAATATTAAGAAGGCTTCACAGGTAAATCCAAACGAGTATCAAATTATTTTTTTCGCAGGTGGGCATGGTACAGCTTTTGATTTTCCACTGGCAAAAGGGTTGCATAAGATTGCTCAGCACATTTGGAAAAATAATGGAGTAATAGCTGCGGTAAGTCATGGCTCAATAATTTTTGATGGATTATATGATCCAGAAAACGGCAGTCAATTGTTAGCTAAAGGCAAAACAATCACTGGATTTACTCACGAAGGGGAAGAGATTATTGGTGTAGATAAAACGTTGAAAAAAGACCATCTTGGATCGGTTGAGGTATTATGCAAGAAGATAGGTGCAAATTTTAGTCCACCAGATGCTCCCTTCGAAGAACATGTAGTAACCGATGGTAGACTAGTAACTGGTTCAAATCCGGCATCAGCAGTATCTACTGCTTCTCTCGCGGTAGCTTTATTAGGATTATAATGATTCCTTCTATCGAATTTCTATATTAATTAATATGTAACAAAGAACTTATTACTTTAAATTGATTGTAATTTGATTAACATGTAAGGCTAATATATAGTAACTTATAAGAGTTTCATGATCCTCTAAATTACTCACCTTGGGACGATGAAATTAAGCAAAAAACTTAAAATGAATTGGGAATCTTCCTTAGTTGGTAGTATTTGAGCGATTTCTTGATAAAATTCTTTGTATCTTTTGGAGTACCGGTATCAAATAAAGCTCGTTAAAACAATTAAATAAAGTCAATCAATCTGTATAATGAGTCAAAGAATTTTAAAGTTAATAATTGCAACTACGAATGTGACATCACTATAGCTCTCATTTTATTCTTCTAAAATAACATTATCAGCAGTATCACTCACAAAATATAAGGAGAGTGGGTTAAATAAATGCCATACTATTAATTGTACGAAGTACAAGAGACTTTATAGGTATTATGTAATTCCAGTATGACCACTAAATATCAAAGATAACTCAATTTATTATATCGTTCGATTTAGCCTATTCTATTAAAATTCTAGTTAATGCTCAATTATATTTGAATGAGTGTAATTTACGATCTTACTAGATTTTGAATTTGTTTTAATAAAGATAGCTTTTGTGATATTTAATCTATTTTGGTTCTAAAGGACTCCGTTTCTAATGTTTCAAGTGAAATAAGTAATCCCACGAAAAATTGATACTTAAAAATATACACATAAAGTATAATAAGTTTGTAAAGTGAGGGCACGAGTGTGGGAAATTAAAGGAAGGAACAGTACTGAGATTAATGCTTTGGTAATTATAGGTCTTGAGTGCTAATTGTTGCAATATGTAGTAAGTATTCATACAAAATAATAATGGCTGACTAACGGAAAGTATCGAGCTACTTTAATTATGTTATAAAATAATGCTTAATTTATAATTAACTCAAAATAAATAGTAGACATAGAAAATTCTTGACTACTTAATACTCTAAGGATATTATATTCATAAACAATTATATTTTTTAAATATATTACTCGGAAGCATAAGTCCATTTAATACACATTGTGTAATAATAGCAAACTCTGCTATGGATGTAATTTTTCTTCATTAATTTCATGCTCCTCCTTATCGACGAAGTTTTTCATTCCATCACGACCAAGTTCGTCCATCATTCTACCAGCATCGAATGCATCAATTTCTGTTTTCTTGAAATCTCTTGCTCTAACCTTATCATCAAATAATGCATCTAATTCAGCAAATGTCTTACCTTTAGTTTCTGGTAATTCAAACCAACACCATACAAGATCTATGAAACATAACCCAGCCCAAAAAAATCCTGTCTTTGCTTTCCAGCCCCAGGCTGATGCATTGACCATATAAGAAGTAGTAAGTGCATTAAATATACCAGCCATATTATAGAAATTTCTTGCAAGGGCGACTGTTTTAGCTCTTAAAATGGTAGAAGGAATTTCAGTAACCAAACAATAACAAATAGGGCCAACTGATGCATC
>JAKUBG010000048.1:0-68489 GCA_030563145.1 Schwanniomyces polymorphus var. africanus
ACAGAAACTCTCCAAAAAGTTGGTAATAAAGGTCTTGTTGATATTGCTCAGATTACCAAGAATGAGGCTATTCATGTTGAAAAAGTATAGTTCATAACTTAAAAAATATTAAGTCTATACCTCTTTTTATATTACCGAATAAATATATAATTATCTTTTGAAACTTGAGCATGGTATCCTTCTTTTCATATTGCAGTATTGTATGTTTCATCTGATCGGACTTATAATATGTTTCATAAAGACTTACGTATATTCATACAAAAATATTGAAACGCTCAATAATTGAAAAGAAGATATTTGCGAAACCAACGAGTATCAATAACTCATAACACACTACTGATAAACATAAATAGCTAACATGTCATTGTTAATCTGCCTTTAGTTGAATAATGGATATAACTATTATCTAACTTAGATATAAAGATAGCTACATTTCCTATCTATATTTAGTTGAGCTAATGATAATCCAGTGGTGCGTATAATTTAAAATAAGTATAAAATACGATGTATGTAGTGATATAATCCTATTACGTGTAATAGTAACTGATAAGCAATCAAAATACACAATTTGCGGTGCTCGAGAATTTTTGCAACCACAGGCAGATCTTATAATGCATATGAACACAGAATAATTGCGGGAAGTTCCAATAATGACCTAAAATCCGACTAAAGGTTCGCGTATTATTACTACAACATTATTCAACCCGAGCATATCATTGACTAACCCTACCTAAGTAAATGAGCTAGTAACAAACTATCTAAAAGTTGGAAATAGCTTATTAGATGCTATGGCCTATTACTTTCATCCAGTGGGATTGCACAATAAGACAAGTATAAACAGGATTCATTTCGAACGTATAGCTTAGTTTAATTTAATGGAGTAAACTACAATACAAAATATATTATGTGGTATCAATTAAACAGACGAACCAAATTAGCAAGTCCAAATGACTTTAAATATGATAAAATGGCACATTTTACGAATGTTACCCTACTGTTACGATCACCAACAAGATATCATAATGTATGATCTCAGGTTCAATTAATTCATTTAAAGCAGTAATCAAGGCTTTTGAAAATTGAATAGCATATATTCTTATATTTGACGTTACCATTTGCACTTATTTCATTGGCGAATCAACATAATCAGTATATTCATCACATTCTAGATTTTGAATTAGTTCCCGATAATGGTGTTACTATCAAAAACTAGTACAATTTCATTTGTGGAGTGCTTTGTTTCTATTTTAGTAATTTTATTTAATTCAATAAGTTTGTTGTAAACCCAAGAGCTTTTAAAGAGGTTACAAAACCATTAACTAAAATTGTCTTAGAAATTTAGTTAATAGACATCAGAATTTTTGTTCCCATATGTGAACTCAATTTCTTTTATATTCTTCTCGGACTAGAAGTGCGATGTAAAATGTACAATTATAACAAGATTATTGTTTATTGCCTTCCCTAAATTAGAAAAATCCTTTTAAGAGCTACTCTTATATTAGATGTACCGCATAAAAATTGTGAACAGTTGCCGTTTCAGCTAGACGTCTTCGACCAACCATAGTATTTTGAGTTCTACCAATTGCAACATCATTAAAGAAATGCAGAATTCTAAGACCATTACCCTCCCATTTAAATCTTGCCACAATAAATAAATTGATGAATTAGTTTTTGAGAATGATAATAATCCTCTTTTCTTTATTAGATCTTGCTTTTATTGCAGCTATAATCTGATTTGTAGAAGGGGAAGCAAAAATAGCACCACTCAGTCTCACATCTAATAAATCTGAGCTAGAGTTGAAGATTTTCTTTTGATTAACCTAATTGAAGGTTTAGCTTGTACTAATGCCTTCAAAATAGAAAAAACTATATCTTCATGGTTTTTATATTTCCAAGGCTTAGCGAATGTTATTCTTCAAATAATTTAAGGAAAAATCACCATCTAAAATTAAAATTATATAATAATACTTGAAATAAAGGTTCATGATATCTTTTTTGTTATATAGTAATTGCATAACTTGAGTAATGTCATTAATGCGCGTGTCGCGTAAAAACAGTATTCTTAGCGCTTGGTGCGCTTAATGACAACCCTAAAATACAATATTTAGCGCCCATCAGTTAGCCGCAATTTACCTTCTCCAGAGATTCTTTAATATATTTCTAGGAAATATCCCAGAAATACCAAAGCATAGTGCACAACAACTAATAATGACAAATAAAAATCCATCATTACAGGTTACCAAAGATCACAACCTTGAACTAAAAGAACAACATATACCAAAACCTAACCCAAATCAAGTATTATTACACGTAAAAGCCACTGGTATATGTGGTTCTGATATTCATTTCTGGAAAAGAGGATCTATCGGCAACCTTAAAGTGTTAGGAAACTGTGTTCTTGGCCATGAAGCTGCTGGTGAAGTAATATCAGTGGGTCTGGAAGTTACAAACATAAAGTTAGGAGATAGAGTCGCTATTGAGCCGGGTGTACCTTGTGGTAAATGTTTCTTGTGCACTCAAGGTGAGTATAACTTGTGCGAGGAAGTTCAATTTATTGGGGTTTATCCATATCACGGGACAATACAACGTTACTTGGTTCATGATGCTCGCTTTGTTCATAAGCTTCCAGAAAATATGACTTTTGAGCAAGGCGCTTTGGTCGAACCAGCATCAGTGGCTTATCATGCATTCGAAGTAGCCAAGCCAAAGTTAGGCCAAGGTGCTCTTATTGGTGGAGCTGGTCCAATTGGTTTACTCAATTTACTTATGGCTAAAGCCTCTGGCTGTTCTCCACTTTGCATCACAGATATCAGCCAATCAAGACTTGACTTTGCATCAAGTCTAATTCCTGAGGTCTTAACATATAAAGTAAATCCAAAACTTTCGGACTCTGAAAATGGGAGAAAAATCAAGAAACTATTTGGTTCAGAGGAATATGATGCTCCTTTAGTTTCCTTGGAATGTACAGGTATAGAGTCCAGCATAAGAACTTGTGCATTTGCCACCCGAAGGTCTGGAAATATTGTAGTAGTTGGTGTTGGTAAAGAAGAAATCAAAGTACCTTTTATGTACTTGTCATTAGCGGAAATCAATCTCAAATTTATCAATAGATATCATCACAGTTGGCCACCAGTAATTAAGATGATCAGCGAAGGAATTATTAAGGTAAATTCTTTTATCACTCATAGATTCCCTCTTGAAAGATCCAAGGAAGCATTAGAATGTTCTAGCGATCCTACATCAGGTAGTATTAAAGTGGTAATTATCGACTAGGTTATTATATTTGAGAATGCAACCAATTAGAATATGAGTATTATCATTTTATTTGTATAGAATATTTAACAAATTGGCAAGTTTAAATAGTTAGATATAAAACAATAACAAGTGTTGGAGTACTTAATTAAGTCTTCTGTTTAAGGGGCACAAAATGATACATTTTGTATATTGTAGAGCACTGATTTAAATTTAATCATCTATAGTTGGTAAAAGTTTCCTCCCATTTACTAGATGACATTATCTGCACCTAAATACTGCAGTCGGTTACGTGTCGCCAGGAGGTGCAATGTCGAAATGAAATCAACTGAAATTTATTCGAATATCTTGTCTTTTTTGAAAAATCAGCAAATAAATTTCCTTATTAAGAGGTTTATTCTTATATGAATACATATGACTCGCCACTTTCAAAAACTTGAACCCTCATAGTTTTGACATACCATTGTAATCATTAAGAAAATAGGCTTAAATTTAAATATAATTTATGATAACACTACTTGTATAATTTGTTTGTACATAGTATCAGAATAACTACATATTCATAAAATTCAAACCATTAAATACATTCATTACGAAGCTTAAAGTTGTTATAATAATCTGAATATATATGGTTATATATAAGAAATATAACAGAAGTGGACAAAGAGTAGGTTTAAACAAGATAAATCGCTGCACAATAAGAACAGATAAGGTACAAAAAGACAAAGAGCTTATGAATACATGGTGCTATCTACCTAAAAACATAGCTCATATTTTGTCGGAATTCCTAAATTAAATTACTATTTATGGATTAGACATGATATATTTTGTTATTGTAGAGCGCTTGATTAAATTTCTAATCTATATACAAGAATTGAGTTCTATTTTTGCTCGACGAAAATTTCCTTACATGGGCTCATGAGATGAATTTTGCAGTTTCCTTGGGCAGTTCCTGTTGGATGAGAATATAGGCTTGTCTTGTGGCTTCTTAAAGGCAATTTAAATCTAATAGGTAGCTCGTTACTATCTCAGTTAAACCTTGCTAGGGATCAGATGATATTCTCCGGGCTGTATGATGTGGTAATAGTATCACGTGAAATTTATTCCAATACCAAGCCTTTACTGGAATTCAACTCTTATCTTGAAGATTTTTTGATCCAATTTTTTGTGATGCAAAATCCAGCTAGGATGTATATTGTCATAATGATATCTCGTAGACTTTGGTCAGATACCAGGTCTTTACTGGCACATATCTTAAATCCTAAATAGATAACCGGCTAAATGCTGGTCAAATAGTAAGCTGTCAAAATTTTACGAGCGATCTATTTTTAAACTTGTGAGCTCGAGAGAAATATTTTTTTACAGCGGATGACATTTTCATCTCACATTGGCACACTAAAAGGGGAAAATATTTCATTGAATAGAAGAAAATATATTTGGAAAAACTACAGCAAATGGCTCCAAGTAGAAGCCTCTTTTTTTTAGATATAACACTGGTAAATGAATATGTCACAAATTTATAACCCTTATGTAAAGATAATCGATCTTTATCTTTCTAAGATCATTCACAATCCTGCAATTACATGTGGTGCTATTTTGGTATTATTTAGTATCATACAATTAAACCAAATAAACGAATTGTCTACGCTTGACTATTTTGATTTTATTAATGTTGATGATTACTGGATGGATATCCTAGCTAGCATGATAAATATTTTGTTCATTATAAGGCTTAGTACTGATTATCATACCAGCGTTACGACTGAAGTAATACTTTTGAGTGCTCAAAACATAGGTTACTATCATTTTTTAACTGACAAGAACTCTCTCTTTAGTAATGGGAATTTAATTACAACAAAATATTTTGCATTCTTACAAGCTTTGTGCTCATACACCATCTTTATTTTCAATATGTTTGATTTCTGCTTTAATAAGATCAACTTAATTGATGCTTTGAAGGATACAAATAATCATTTTTTGCCGCAACTATTAATACAATCAATTTTAATCATCAACAACACCTTCCCTTCATTTCATAATCACTTAATAGTAAAGGTATACATGATGTTGCAACTATCAGTTAAATTTTACTGTGTATACCAATATGTTCTTTATGAAATAGCATTGTTCATTTATTCCTTTCCAAGCATTCGAGATTATGCTTATTTTTACGATCATCCAACTAATAGAACTCACTTTTCATGGCTCCAAAATTTATCAAAATATAACTGCCATATTATTGTTACGACATTTTCAATTCTTATTCTAGGAGACCTATATATAATTATACTAGCTAATTATGCTTGCACTTTTAACTAGTATAAAGAGTCAAATTCATACTGCAGGTTCAATAACTTTCTCGACATCAATACAGAGTGCTTCGTTCTTTGTCCAATAGTATCAAGCCAACTTTTAAAATTATCCATACTTAAATCAAATTTTATTAATTACCACTCTAATGAGTCTATGGAAATAAAAATATGATGATTCCTAATTATGAATATAATTTTATTTACTAATGTGGCCATTTGATTGAAAAAAATAGAAAATATTATAAGACTGATTTTTCATGCGGATGATATAGATACACTGTTTTATTTTTGTATGATTTTTCACAGTTACCTGCTATTTTATGTTTGAAGGTAACATATTAAATAGAAAAGTATTAAAAAGATACAACTCACCATCTAGAATATTCATAGAAAATCGAAAGAAAAATTATTAGTTATTATAGTGAATCTAAGCAAAATATCATGACAAGACTTTATAGGAAAAGTTACATTTATACTTGGCTAAAAATATTTCTTAAGTACTTAAAAAGCAGAAAATAGAAATGAATAAAAAGACTGCTAATTATTTAGTATTCCAACTAGCTTTAAAAAAACTTGAGTAAAACCCGTATATTGAATCAACCTCGCAAAGATCTTTTGTTCTCAATTGTAGACGGAAATTCAACTCTCGCCTTAGAAGAGATGGTATATAGTCTCTATAAATCTGTAGAATTTATACTTTTCTTTATCTTCTTTATAAGAAAGGTATACTGTTGGGCTTCAAACTATTTCTTGGGTTCATCTGCAAGAGTTGTATGAAGAGAGAAGTTTGATGCTCTATTAGCAATCAATATTGTTCTTATTACATGGTGAGTAAAATTTTTCCCTATAGGGTACAATATGTTCAAAGAATCTTACAAATCAGAAATAAGTATGCTGAACAAATCTTAGAATAGAAGGATATAAGGATGGATTAAAACTAACAAAACAAGTTACTTGTTCACGTTTGTTCACTAATTAGAGCTATTAGGGATATTTTAGGCATCGAAGAAATGGGACATCCTATCTCTAAAAGCACAAGAACACACAAACGTGAAGATATATCTGCATATATTAGGTTGTAGTTTGAAGTTTCGTTCATAGTATGGATAATTCAGAATCTAGATATAAAAGCTTTGCAATAGTTCAATGAATTCAATACTTGCAATATGAATAATCTTCCGCTGAAATGTGTATAGCTACAAATACTCTAATAGTGTATTTCTTTTATCCAAATATCGAATTTTTGTTCTATTTAAAGAAGATTTAACAAAGAGATTAATCCGTATACTTTTACACAGGCTGAAATGAAAAGGTGGCGCAAAGCTCTTTGCATTGGCATATTAGATTTTTTCATGGCAATAAAATCTGAGTTTCTTTTTTATGTCTGAAATTGAATCTATTTCCTTATGCTTTAGCTATGTTTTGAGATAAAATATCTTAGAATGTTAAACAAATAGAGATAATTTGGGTTTGGTTTCTGTTATATATATATGTAATAAAGTTTATATTGTAAACTTGCATATCTATAAATAGACTTTGAGACTCAAATACATTATGAAAGATATGGGCCCCTAAGATACATTATAAAAGGTATTCAATCATGTTGAAAAAGATTTTACTTAACAACAGAGATGTTGTTGACACTGGTGTCCACTAAGAAGTAAGATATTCTCAAAATTATAAAACTAATTAATGTATTTTTTATTTCTATATTAACTATTTAGTATCTCTTCAAATTAATCTATGTATACTTAACTTGACTCTTTGTTTTAAGACTAACTATATCTGTTCTATCAATTACTACCGTTAAGCTGATTACTTGAATAAGGAAAGAAATATAATGAAAGGACATAGAGCAAAAATTGGATGTGTTATCAGCATTTTATCCAACTTCATATATCAGAACGAATCAAATATGAAGAATAAACCAAAAAAGCAGTATATATCTGGTATTTTGTATCTCTATATGGTTTTTAGTTGAAATTCCTTTATTATGATTAAGTTGGATTCTTTGCCAAAGATATCAGATAATTCTCCACGTACAGAACAGGAAATATTTGTTTCTTCTTCTAATATAATATACAATTGATCTAGTTTCAAATTAGTCTTAACTTTAATATGAAATTCGTATCTCTTGGTTTTTGACAAAGACAATCGAAAATAGGATCGACCGTAATTTTGTCAATTATATTAAAGGAAACATAGTAGTTTCTCCATATCATTACGCTATTGCACGCTGATGGTTAAAACAAGTTCCAAATCCATTAACCATTCAATAAACTTCCAATATTTACATATGATTCTTTCATTAGAAAAAAATGAACTTAAAACTTGATAAATATCTTTTTTGAAAACTCTTTTTTTGAAAAAAAAAAATATTTAGCCGACTTTATTCAAGCCAAGCATACCCACGGATCAGCAAGAGTATTGGGTCATATATTCCATTAATAATTTGTCATTTCACTCTTAAACTGTCTGCTTTAGGATTCACTAAAGATTCTTGATTATAAATAATTGATTCGATGTGACTCTTTTATATGATGATTATTTTTTATTTTGGGAAGTACACTTTATGACGTTAATAGTACAACTACAATAACATCACTAATTCAAGTAGTCTAAAGTGGTTTGATCCTTTAGTTTTATTATTCAAAACATTGATGTTTTTCCTTGAAATTAAGTTTCATATAATTCTATGGTCAAAAATATTTGCGAAATCACAAAATCCTTTACTCATACATTCTATGTAATCAATTATCATATTTGAAGATTTTAATTGACCAAAGATGTTTTTTGAACTGGGTTATATATTAGTGATTACTTTTTTGGTGAATAAAAAATAAATCTTAAGCAAAAAGAAGCTATAAAGATGATAGAAATTCAAGAAAGCTTCTTTGTGTCGCTTCATTTGGTGGAATCTACTTTCCAAAAGAAGATAGCATGGAAAAAAAAAAAAAATTAAACTAACAATTGGAGAGAAGAATTCTCTTTAAATCTTGTTATAGAGGTAAGAGAATAGATAATTGTTTTATTGCTGATAGGTTCAATGAACTGGGTAAAATTTTCAGTAGCAGACGAATTAAGGACGCTTACATTTATAACTCCATGACTTTAACTCAATGACTTTAGAATTTGCTGTATTTTCATAATACAGAGAGTAATAATACTATTGCACAATAATATCGATCTGTTCGATTCATGATCCTCGCAATAAATATATGTGAGGAGCAATTAACAGCATTCATGGTAAGCAAAAAATAGCTAGGGAATGTGTTGAGTTTGGAAAACAACATTTCAAATTAATTATAATAATAAAATCACAACGTGAAGTCACCAAAAGAATATCAGATTAGAAGAAAATAAATCTCATAATTAATATTATACGGTAGGAAGTGTCCTTGTTACCTCGAACAAGAATGGAATTATAGTAGGTAGTTGAGATTCTGAAATTGTTGGTGATTGATCTTTCTAAATTGGTGTTTTACTCGTATAAGTGAACTAAGCTAAATAAGAAACTATTATAAAAGTACTTAGTTGATTCAACTTAAAGAAAAATCAATTTATATATAATTACTTTTTTATATAGTATTCCCTAGTGACAGTGCTTCTATATACTCTCAACACATACCCAAGTGTTCAAGTGTTATACGAGATCGATTTCTTTATCACACTATATTTTAGGAGAACAAAAAAAGATCCTTGATGTTGTTAATTAACTAATCAATGCATCTCACATATTATTAAGTTAAGATCCAATGCAGGTTCATACTATATTATATATATATATCTTAGACCAATTTTTGGGATTACTAGAGTTGCTAATGTTTTAACGTTAATCGTTTCTATATTGATGCCATTGGTCCCATTTCAAAATTATCATGCTAACTGCTTACTTCAATGAAGAATTTTACATTTAAGTAATGAATGAATAAGTTCATCCTATTATACCAAAATCATAAGAGGAAAGAAAACCAATATTACTCTAAAGCATTTGGGAACAAGATTCTCTGTAGATTTATCTTTAAGTTCAAATTTCTGGTCTATTACATTTTGTCATATACATAATAAGAGCCTTGTATTCAACTCTGGAAATTCATCCCTATCACCTATACATACATGAAGAGAATCTATTTTTAATAGAATTACACTTAAACTGATTAATATGCCAATTTCTATCTCGGTGAAGATAAGACTTTGTTACTCCAAAACTAAAAAAAATTGGTTAGCATAACAAAGCTAATAAATTTCCCTGAACATCAACTGTGATAATAGTGAAGGTTTTTATTCTCGCAGCAATACTCAAATAGAATACCGATGTGGAGTAGGTTCGATAATTTAAAAATCTAAGCACAATCCTCAATGGAGATATTAGAAATGAATCCCCCCAGTAGATTTTAACATCCTAGATTTTACATTTGCTGGTCCCCTCCTTTCCTCCCCTCCCCCCACTGAGTTTCATAATTTCCGTGTTGCCCTATACTGCAAAAATACTAGATAAAGGGCAACAAACCATAAAATGTAAGTATAGATACACCATACCCATTGGTCTTATCACTTCATTTTTCTATAACAATTTTAAATATGATCCAAATAACTCCTCAAAAGTTCAGGTTAGAATGCCGGAAAGCAAAATATAAAACCAATACAGCAGGAGTTTGTGGTGGTTACGCTCAAGCTAATTTAATAATATTACCAAAAAGTTTAGCAGAAGACTTTGAGAATTTATGCTTTAGAAATCCAGTAGCATGTCCTTTGCTCGGTAAAACTCCAATTGGAAACCCTTGTAGTATAGATGATAAAAGAATAATAAATAATGAGGATTTTGATATAAGAACCGATATTCCTAGATACTCAGTTTATCAAAAAGGTGAATTTAAAGGGTTTAAAGAGGATATTAAGGATGAATGGACGCTGGACCATGTTGGATTTCTTATTGGTTGCTCGTTTTCTTTTGAAAATGAATTAAAAAAAAATAGGCTTACACCTAGAAATCAAATAGAAGGAGTTAATGTTCTGATGTATTTAACTACAAAATATTTAAATGCGAGTGGGAGATTTATAAAATGCCCATATGTTGTTAGTATGCGGCCCTATAAAGTTGAAGAAATTGAAAGAGTAAGAGAAATTACTCGTGCGTTCAGGAAAACACATGGTGAACCTCTTGACTGGGGTTACGAAGCAATTGAAAGATTGGGCATTAGAGATATCAATAAACCAGAATTCGGAGATCCTGTTTTTATAGCAAATGATGAAGTTCCTGTATTCTGGGCTTGTGGTGTAACACCTCAAGCTGCAGTTCAAGCTGTTTGTAAAGATATTGATATTTCAATTATGGGACATGCACCAGGGCATATGTTAGTATTAGACATTGATGATGACAACATTAAGCTTTTATAATTAGTTTACCAATATAACCCCATTAATATATATGTATATTAACACAACTGTTAAGGTAAAACCTAGAAGAAGTTCATATAGTTCGCTTGATAGAAGATCGGATGCGCATCGATTTTTACCGTTATTTTGAAGGATCGGTATTAGGTCAAAGAAGCCCGAGTAAATTGATGACTAAAAACACGTATGAAATAGATAAAAATTTATTTACATTGTATATTAATCAATTACCATACAAATCAACAAGTGAATACTATTGAAGGAAATCTTTAGAGTATATTCCATAATTTCGCTAATTGTATGTAACTAGCCTAGTCTAATTTCTTTCTTAATATCTTGTGAGACTCTATATATATATGCAGGTAATAATATTCTTTATCCTAATTCTCATTTTAGTTACATATCATTTAGTAAAGTTTGTGAAGCTTTATTTTGTGCTGCAAGATCCTGTTCAATTATTAAGTTTATGTCTTTCCTTCGAAGTTATTGGCTGAATAGGTACCTATGATGAAAAAAGGTAACTTTAATTGTGATCATACTGGATGCGGTAAATCATTTTCTAGAAAGGATCATTTACGTAGACATCAATTAAACCACGATGATACCGCCACATTACACGGTTGTTCATACCCTGGGTGTGAAATGAAGTTTAAAAGATACGACGTAATGGTTGGTCATTATGAACGTCATTTTAAGAAGAGAAAGAAAATATCAACTAAAAGTGTCGATACATCACCTAGAGCTTCAATTTCATCACCGGAGATTCCCAAGCAAAACCAGTCTTCATTAACAATAGAACAACAGAATGTGCATAAATTAGTGGAGGGAAATGATTCATTTATACTGACAGACTTGATGGACTGGCTATTTGACTCAAAAGAGCAGTATTTTCAAGATTCGATATATAGCTCCCAAGATTTGCCAGGTGCAAATGAAAAATCGATCCATGACTATATGAACCTCAGCCAGCAATTTCCTAGTTCATTGACATTTGAGAACTCTCCAAATTCTATTTTATCTGAGCTTTTCAAGTTGAATTTCAATTCTGTCTTGACATTTCTGAGTAATTTATCGCTTGTAACACCAGAAATGCTAAGGGAATTCCTTCACTTAGTTCCTTGCTTAATTAAGTTTCCTGACTTTAATATTCCAACTTTAGAATATTGCTTGAAAGTGTATTGGTCAATATTTCATGTTCAATTTCCAATCATACATAAACCGTCATTTAACAGTTTGACTGCACAGCCTTTGCTCGTAATGGCGATGGTTATGATTGGATCTATACTATCATGTTCAGCCAGGGATATACTAAACGACCCCTCTGGGTTCTCGCTTAGAATAGGTAAAGAATTACGATGGTTAATTTTTGATCAAAGAAGGCATGGACCATCACAACCATGGGAGCTTCAGAGCTTAATAATTTTGGAAGTGTATGAAAAACATTTCTCAAATAGAGACTTACATGAAAGGTCTTCTGTACATCATGCGGCAAAAATAGAAATGATGAAACGTAGTACCGTACTTGGAGGTGATCCGTATGCTCCAGAAAGTCGGTCTTCAACGGATTTAAAAGCTAATGAGGGTGAAATATTATGGAATAAATGGATAGCTGCAGAATCTATGAAAAGATGTGCCTTGATGGCATTTTGCTTTGATTTGACAAGTTCTATAATATCGTCACATAATTCTATCTTGTTTGTTGACAAATTGAAATTAGCATTACCTTGTGATGATGTATTATGGGAATCTAGTTTAGATTCTATAAGAAATTATACTTTACCTGTAAAGCCTGATTCAATTCGTGATTGTTTGAGGAAATTACTCAGAGGAGAAGAAATAGAGACTAGTTCTTTTGGCAAAAAAGTATTACTACATTCTTTAACGTCTTTGATAATCCAGTTTGAAAACAAGGATGATATTGTGTCCCTTATAAGTGGGATGGAGCATGATATCCTTAGAGACTCTTGGAGAGAGAAACTATCTTATGCTTTGGATGTATGGAAATTTAATGTTAGTAAGGGAACCTGCTATAATATTGAACATTTGTTAATAGAACTGAAGCCAATAGAGGAAAATAGCCTAAATGCTCTGTATTTTCAACTTGATGATTTTAAATGTAAATTTCCAACTTATCATATGGCACATATTAGATTACATATCGTGAACCATGATATGTTAGTGTATGCTGGAGTTCCATTGAGGATGAATGTTGAGTCTCAAATGGAGGACTATAAAAATGTTTCAATCAGAATGAAAAGATGGGCAAATTCTTTAAATGGAAGAGTTGGTGTAGTTCATGCTTATCTATGTTTATTTGAGTGTTTGTTGGATGGGGATAATTTCAGTTATTTGCCAAAACTAGACCCACTACCCGAAAGACCACATGTTGTTGTTGCCTGTACTTTGATAATATGGTGTTATAATTTTATAATGCGCGGATGTGAATCTGATAACTATTACTCCAACAGTTGCCCTGACTATAAAGAAAGTTCATGTAATTATTTAAATAGACTAAAGGGAGTATTTCAATCAGTAATTATAGAAAATTTGACTGCTTTAGAATTCCATGAAAGTATTAGAAAATGTGCTAATGATTTACCGAAATTAAGTGATACACATTATATTGCAGGATTTATGAATGAAATGTCGAAATTATTTAGTAACTGTTTTTGGACATTAGGCAAAGAGTACTCTCGGTTATTCAGAGGGTGTGAAGAGAGGTCACGAGGTAAGAAAGATATATTTTGTATTAATATGTATAAAGAAGAATAGAATATACTCTATCTTGAAATTATGTATATAATTTCACTATTGACTCATCAGGTGTCTCAAAAACTACATCATTTTTAAGGTGGCCGATTTTTTCAATGTGAAAGAAGACATTATCTCCGTTTTTTAAATATGGTGGAGGATCTAAACCTACTGCAACACCAGATGGCGTTCCAGTAAAAATAAGGTCACCAGGTTTTAATGTAGTCCCAATAGACATAAATGAAACAACCTCTTCACAGTTGAAAATCATATCAGAAGTATTAGAATCTTGTCTAATAATATCATTAACCTTTGAATAAATTCTTAAGTTTGATGTGTTGGCTAAAACACTAGTTGACACGATTGCTGGCCCAATGGGAGCAAAGCTATCAAACATTTTTCCCACACCAAATTGAGTCCCGCCTCTTTCCATTTGCCAAGTTCTCTGGCTTACATCATTGCCAATAGTGTAACCCATAATATATTCGTGGGCTTTCTCGATTGGGATATCTTTTCCTTCTTTGCCTATTACGATAACTAATTCAACTTCATAATCTACCTTTGCTGGTGGGTGAATTTGACAAACACTTGGTACTAGGATGGGATCACATGGCCCCGTGATTGCTGTAGTTGGTTTAAAGAAAACGACTGGATAACTTGGAATTTCCATTTTTAATTCCTGGGCATGTTTGATATAATTCATACCTACACATCTCAATGATGGGACCACTTCCTCAGGGAGTGGTGAAAGTAATTTTTCTATTTCTATTAATTCATTTGTAACTCGATAATCACCAAAGATGTCACCTTCGATAATATAAGCATTTTTGCACTTATAGACGTCAATCTCATCTATTGGTAAATTGCAGTCACCAAAATAAGTGTTACCATCTTTTGCAATAAATCTAATTAATCTCTATCGAATATTAGTATCATAACTTAGATTATTTACTCAATAAATACTTACTTTAAATGACATCCTAATAATTTGTTTATTAATGAAGTATAATTGAAAGAGTTCAGTGATTTTTATTCAATTTATCTTGCAAGACATTCTGAATGGGCTCTTTACGTTAATCTGAACCCCCACTGGGCTATCAATTTAATAACATAATTTGTTTAGGAATAGAAATAATGGGGTAATAAAATGCCGCTATATAAAAAACGCGCCCCAGTGTTTCAACCCCAGTGGGTAAATTTATTTTATTCCTTGAGATAAGGTTTTAGTATTGAGAAAGTATTATATCACCCACTACTTTACATGATTTACTGATTGAGTATAGATTACCCCATATCATCTTTATATTTATATGTGACCGTAATGTTTTCATCCGTGATACTCACCTTATCTCGTAAAATAATTTTATTTCCAGAATATAAAATACTTTAAATACAGGCGTTTTCCAACATTGAGTTGAGAATTTTTGTATTAAGATACTATTTCTGTTTAATATGATAAAAAAAAATGATAATATGATTGAGGTTAAAGGATTGGCCCATGTTAATGTTTCCGATGAAAACTTAGAAGATCTAGCACTTCTTAAGATTGATCCAAAAAAAGAAGCAGCTTTAGTACGCAAATTTGACAGAAAGTTATTACCAATGTTTGCAGTAGTATACTTTCTATCATTTTTGGATAGAGCTAATATTGGAAATGCAAAGGTTGCCGGCATGTATGAGCAATTGAATTTAACCGACTCGCAATATTCTCTTGCGGTGTCTATTTTTTATGTGACATACATTCTATGCGAGGTTCCATCGGTATTAATGCTTAAAAAGTTCGCGCCTCACCGTTTCCTCAGCGCCATCATTTGCAGTTGGTCGTTGATTACTATCTTCACTGCTTTTGTTAGAAATTACTGGTCTCTAGTTTTATGTCGTTTGCTACTTGGTATTGAAGGAGCTTATTTTCCTGCAATACTGCTTATGTTGTCTATGATTTATAAACGAGAAGAGCAAACAAGACGCTTAAGTTACCTTTATGTCTGCTCATGTATTTCTGGTGCATTTGGGGGATTAATAGCCACAGGAATAACAAAAATTAAACCGACTGGAATAATGGATAGCTGGTCATGGTTATATATTATAGAGGGTTGTCTTTCTTTTCTTGCTTCGTGGTGGGTATTTTTTGGTTTACCCGATGATCCTGCAAATGCAAAATTCTTAAATGAAGAGGAGAGAGAAATAATGAAAATCAGGGAAGAACAAAGAAAGCAATATATGGGAAATCCCAATTTTGATAAAAGAGAATTTTTTCTTGCCATCAAAGATCCCAAATTAATCTTTTCTTGCATTATTCAATTCTGTGTGGACTTAGTTTTGTATGGCTATTCCACATTCTTGCCTTCCATTTTAAACCTCCAATTAGGATATGACAAAATGCAATCACAATATATGTCTGTTCCTGTTTATGCTGTTGCTGCGATATCTGTTTACTCTTTTTCGGTTCTATCAGACAAAAAAAATGTCAAAACTCACATAATCATTGGCGTAAACGGATTAGGAATGATTGGCTATATCATACTTTTGACATCTCCATCACCTGCCGTAAATTATTTTGCCACTTATTTAATTGCCATACCTTTATATACGGCGGTAGCTTTGAACATCACTTGGATTAATAATAATATGGCTCCACATTACAGACGTGCCACTGCTCTTGGTTTTAACCAAACGTTTGGAAATCTTGCTGGTGTTATTGCTGGTCAAGTTTATAGAGTACCTCCTTATAAATTGGGAAACGGCTTTTCTTTAGGGTGTACTGTAATTGCAATGATTTTTACAGCAATAATGCATCTTTATTTGAGGTCACAAAATAAAGAAAAAGAAGCCATTTTGAATGAAGAGAATGAAGATAAAAAAGAAAATAGGACAGGATGCGATGCACTTGATTTCAAATATGTATATTGAATTTAGTATTTTTTTGATTTAGGTATAATTTAATAAAACTTAATATAATTAGATTACAATGTCTGAATGATAAGCTAAACAATTAATGGAATAATCTAGAATTAAATTTAAAATATTCTGATGATGGTTCATACTCATCAATTAGTGTATAACAATTACTGTTTTGTCTCAGACGAGCCAAAAGACCCTTTTTGCAATTAATTTGCTTCGTTATTGACAAAGAAGTAATTTAACTAGACATAAAATTTTGAAGTGCTCCTTTTATTCATAGCAACATAATAATTTTGCACCTATTCTGTAAATGTAGTATTTCAAACAAGTGCAATAGAATAGTTTGTACACATATGAATGATTATTTGCTCTAAGAACTATATAATCATTAATCATCAATCATCAATTCGTATAATTATTACTTCAACTTGTTATTTATTGTTTAATTTATATTCTAAACTTTACCGTTTCTCAACAACAGTACCTAACAAGCCAGTGGTTAGATTTATGGTAATTCGATTTTTATATTAGGAACTTATAGGATCAAGTCACCAAGACTTTAATTTCAAGCTTCTAATTAGCAAAACCAATCCAGAAAATATTAGTATATATCCTTTTTTCATTAGTTAGAGATGTAACAATATATATTACCTCCAATCCATACTCAACTCTGTGTATTTCTACCATTTTTTTAGTTTCACATATGAAGAAAATATTTATTACAACAAGAATTTTATAATGATGCCTATACATTTTTGTTCGCAAAGGAATGAATTATTCCAGAAGCTTATATTTTTGATGAAAAGGGCTTACAGCTAAAAATAGTTTATTAAGTTTCAATTTTTATTAACAACGCATCTTCCATTAACGTAAACTTTTCTGACATTTCTATCATCACCATTAAATACCCATTTGTCAATGATATCTTGAAATTTTTGTATTTCTGTCCCGTTCTGTTTCAGAAATTCATCTGTGTCAGGATTTAAAAAATCAAACAAATCAAATGGAGATTCATCATCATCTAGAGATATCAATTGACACTCCCATTTTTTACCAACTTCAAAGGATCCAACGATATCATCTATACCACAAACTTGGGCTCCACCTAGAGTAGCAAGATATAAGGACTCATTAACTGATAGTTTATCGTTATCGGATTTTGTTTTCATAGCGACATGTCTAGAAACAAGGACAGCGTGTCTAGCTGTCGTTAATATAGAAGGTGAAAACCCTCCAGAAATATCAGTTCCTAGACCAACTTTAGTAGTGTGATTCGTCATCCATTTAACTCTAGCTTCTCCAGAAGTTAAACAACTATTTGAAGTGGGACAGTGTGCAATAGAACTTTTTCTTTTGTTAATTAATGCTAATTCATCATCTGAAATGAAAACGCAATGTCCAAGTATAGTCTTGTCAGTTAAAAGATTATGGGAATCATAAATATCTGCGTATGTCTTGCAATCGGGAAAAAGTTCAAGAATATCCTGAACCTCATCTTCCGTTTCACTCATATGGACTTGAATTGGAAAACCTCTTTCTTGACTTAACTTGGCCAAATATAACATGAACTCTTCGGTACATTTATTAGCATTTCTAGGCGATAAAATAGGTTTAACCAAATTAAAACCAGGATCTTTACTCTCAATATGCTCGACTACTTCCATGGTCGACTTCATACCATCTTCAAGACCATCATCCGAATAAAACTTTTTTCCACAATCCATACAACTTCTACCAATGAAAGCCCTCTGACCATGCTCAAGAACTTTATCTGTCAAAATATTAGTAGCTGAAGAATGGATGGTAGCATAATACGCACAGCATGTTGTACCATTCTCTAATGTCTTTCTCACTACTTTCTCGTACACTTTTTTAGCCTTTTCTGTATCCTCAAGAGCCATTTCAACAGGATACGTGTACTTTACTAGCCAATCAAATAAGGTAGAGTTTCCAAAAACACCACAATTTGGATATTGAGGAGCGTGAATATGTGTATCTATGAATCCTGGGAGGTAGAATTTGAATAATCCATCCTTAGAAGTGTCAATTATTTCAATTTCTTGTTCCCTTAGCGATCTATCAAATTCCAATGCTTCTTCGATTGGATTTTTGGAAGTTTCATGTTTATTTATAAAAACAATAGTTCCATGTTCATTTACCCCAATTCTAGCATTTAAAGTAACTTCCAACTTTCCAAACGTAGGAGTATGGGCTATAGTACCAACATAAACAGTGAAGTTGATCTCTTGCAAGGCAGGAAAGATAACACACTTAGAATTTTGATTCATTTGATCTCTGATTGTAAAAAAAAAACTTTAAAAATTCCCAGTAACAAGTTATTACGTATATAAATAGCGATTACTTACCGAATTAGTGTCTCTACTGCATTAAAGATTCTAACTTTTCATATGGGAATTATAGTTACAGTAATCGTCTTTAATTATAATCGGATATCGCCGATTATGATCTTGATAAGATAGAAGTAGTGCAAGCCTAATAATACCTAATTGTATCTTATCTCAGATGAGCGATAAGGGAATTATCAAATTTGGTTAAATTTGTTCGTTTAGAGATAAGATAACCTGCACATAAATCTCCATTGGCCGCAGGATAATGCATTCAAGATAAGCTTGATCTGCTCCCCATAATCCGTTAGATGCATCTGACATTGTTTAAAAACTGATAGGGGAAAGCTTATAAGAATGAAAAACTCAGTCAATATTTTTGATGAGTTCAAAATAAATAGATATCAATACAATAAGAAGTCATGGATGAATCAAAGGTAGAAAAATTTACGAAGAATGAAGTGGGGATAGTCTGTAGTACTGAAGTAGGATATAGTGAATCTATGGATTACAAGGGTGGATTTTACGGAGTGCTATATTCGTTGAAAAAAAAGCTCTCCACTAAAGAGGGATGGGTAGGCAATTATAATTATGCACATCTCTTCACACCAGACATATATCCTTTTAATAAAAAATACAAGAATTTCGAACAACCTTTTTTTGCTTTAGATGAGGAGGTACCAATCTTATTGATGTTGATCTTAGGATTCCAGCATGCATTTACTTTGATCTCAAGTTTAGTAGCTGTTCCGCTTCTTATGGGTGACGTATTATACTTAAATTCTGAACAAACTCAGCATTTGGTATCTTGCTCCCTTATAACTGCTGGAATTAGCACATTTGCACAAATAACAAGGTTTCATATCTATAAGACACCATATTACGTAGGTACTGGTTTACTTTCTGTAGTAGGGCCAACCTTTGATATCATTGGAATTGCTGCATCATATGCTTCAAAACGTTACGCTAAAGGTACTTGTCCAATCGCTGAGGATGGTACGTATTTACCTTGTGAAGATGCATTTGGTGCTATTTTAGGTACAATGTTATGCACTGTTTGGATACAGATTTTGATGGCTTTTTGTCCTCCAAAAATTCTCAAACGGGTCTTTCCAAGTATGGTTACTGGAACTTTGTTGATGCTATTAACAATGTACCTTGCTGGTTCAGGTATGATGAGTTGGGGAGGTGGTAGTGGATGTTACGGTAATGATAGTAAATGTGTTGTCGGATCTCACACTGAAGCTTGGGGTTCTCGAAGTTTTATTGGCCTTGGGTTTGCAACCTTTATTTCTATAGTCTTGATTGAAATTTTTGGTTCACCGATAATGAAGAGTTCTGCTATCATCATTGGGTTAGTTATTGGATGCGCAATATCAGCTGCATGTGGCTACTGGGACGGAGCAACTATCAAATCTGCCCCTGTAGTAGACTTTTTGTGGACGAAGAATTTCACTTACTCCGTTGATGGAGCCTTAGTACTTCCTTTCCTTATTATGTTCTGTGTAGAAGGTGTCAGTTGCATCCCGGATATTGTAGCTACTTCAGAAGCTAGTCATTTGGAAATTGAAGGGGATGTTTTACAGTCTAGAATACAAGGGGGGATTATGTGTGATGCAATAGGTAGTCTATTTGCTGCTTGTGGAGGAGGTCTTCCAATGGTTTCTCAAGCTGCAAATAATGGGGTAGTTGTTATTACTGGATGTGCATCTCGTCGCGCAGGTTGGACTGCGGCGGTGATTCTTTTCTTAATGGGTGTATTCTCGAAAATAGCAGCTACTTTCGCAGCTATGCCTAAAACGACCTTTGGTGGAATGCAAGTATACCTTTATGGTACAATTGGAGTCGCTGCTGTCAAAATTTTGTCCACTATAAAATGGACTAGAAGAAATAGGTTCATAATGGGATGCGGCCTAGGATGGGGATTTGCAGCAACTGTTGTTCCTAGTTGGTTTGATTCTGTGCTAGCTTATAGTGGACGCAATGATGCTCTTGCAGGATTCCTTGAGGGTATAAATTTGATTGTTGAGACTAACTTTATTTTTGGAGCAGCAATTACCTGTTTCTTGAATTTAGTATTGCCTGAAGAAAAAGAATATGTCACAGAATCTACAATAGATGAGATAGTATAGATTAAAATTTGTTTGTTTTTTTTGTATGATAATCCAACTAATTAATGTCATAAAAGTACAAAATTTTTACAAAAATTAAAGAAAATATGTAATTAAATCCATCAGAGAAATAGTCATTATTATACTTTTTAAGATAATCAACTACAATTGTTAATGTATTTAAAACAATTTGCAATATTTAAAGCATATCACGAATCTCATGATTAGAGAATGTTTTGCATCAAATGGGACTTAATACTATTATCCAGTTTAATAATGACTTTGTGAGACTTCTTCGATAAATGCTAAGCACGTATTTATATGCAGGTAGAGTGCGAGCTGATTCACAATAGTTCCTGTTTTAGACAGATATTTTAGACTGAAAGGAGTGATTCATAATACTGGTTCTCTTGACTAAATTAGGAGTAATTTTGCGAAGATAGTATGTGATAAAATAGTCTTAAAAATTTATACCTAAAATAATCGTGGGGAATTATTTTTGTTTAGAATTGAAAATTTGTTCTGGTCGGAAATCTCACCCCATATTTTAACCGGAAGTTAGTTAGTAATCCGTCAGTAATTTTCAAGTAATTCCTGGAGCAATTCTAATAAGCAATTCTTAATTATCTGTTATAGAATTATATAAACATGACTCAAACTAAATTGGCTACTGAAATCTACTTCAATTTGAATGATGGTAACAAAATCCCAGCTCTTGGACTTGGTACTGTCTCTCCAGATGATAAAAGTGTTGTTAAGGATTGGATCCTTACAGCAGTTAGAGCTGGATACCGCCATATAGATACTGCTTGGTATTATGGAACCGAAAAATATATTGGAGAGGCAATTAAAGAATTAATAGCAAATAAAGAAATTAAGCGTGAAGAACTCTTTGTCACTACTAAAGTATGGCCATCTTACCATCACAGTCCAGAAAAATCTTTAGACGAGTCTTTAGAGAAGTTAGGGCTTGAATATGTTGATTTGCTTTTGGTTCACTGGCCCCTTTGTCTTGCCGGAGATGAAACTGGGCATCCTCCAGTTCCAAAAGATAAGGATGGAAATATAATCTACGACGATGATCCTGTTGATGGTAAGAAGTTTATTGCCTTTTACAACAGCTTAGAAGAGATCAAGTCTAATACCAATAAGGTGAAGTCGATAGGAGTTTCAAATTTCTCCATACCTAAGTTGAAAAAGTTACTTCCTAATATAAAGAAATATGTACCCGTTGTCAATCAAATCGAAGGGCATCCTCAATTACCACAGAAACAGTTGTGGGATTTTTGCGCCGAACACAACATAGTGGTGGAGGCATATAGTCCTGTTGGAGGTTCTGGTGCTCCTGTACTCAAACTACCACTAGTCAAGGAATTAGCTGAAAAATATAAAGTTACTACGAATGAAGTTATTAACGGCTATCTCATCGGACAAGGTGTTGTACCCTTACCAAGATCATCCAACCTTGAAAGGATTAAAAATAACGTGAATATTCCTGTATTAAGTAGTGAAGATATAGCTCGTCTTTACAGGATTGGTGAAGAAAATCCAAAGAGATATATCAATGATCCTTGGGGATATGGGTTAGGATTTAAATGGTGGGAAGGTGATACTTTATCGAAAGAATATGATTAACATGGTTATCTAATTATATGAAAAGTTGATGATCTTTAATATGCTCTGCCTTTATCTTTCGTGAATACTCTTAGAATATAGGTTTCGTAAATAATCGTAGGTCTAAATCACACGCTCCCTAACTAAAATCTTCTTATTTTTGTAAGAAATACTGTAGATAGTTCAAACTCCTGCAAGAGAATAACTTATCTATAAATTTGAAATGGTATTTGACCTGGAATCTATGTTCGATTTTACAAAATCATGGAGTAAGAATAATTAACCCAGAGCAATCTTATGTTCAAATAATTTTGACAATCCTTTCAAACTACCCGAAATCAAATTACGATATTATCAAGGGGCCACTTACGCCTTTCACTACTGATTTAAATAGAGAACAATTAAAAATTGTAACGTTACATTATTGCTGGCCATGTTTTAGACAATTTACCGATTCTCGTTGCGCATATTTATGGGGTAAAATGATCGGTTAAAAAACCGCTATAACTAAAAGGGAAAAAATTATAATTTCGGAGAATGAGAACAGCGGGAGTAACCTTCCTCAACAATTTTCAGCTGAATTATGTTCAAATTCTCGCAAAAACACAGTTTCATTGCTGATATGTAACCTTTAAAGTAAAATCCCCACTTCCTCTTTTAGAATACTAGTTTGTAATATCACTTGATATGATAACTATAAAAATGATGGTGATTCCACTTTTTCATTTAAATTTTTCAAATTTCAATTAAAACTAGTGATAGAAAATGAAATCATTAATTATCTCTAGTGCGTTACTTGCAACCGCCTATGCTCATAACAATGGACTTGGTCTCACTCCACAAATGGGGTGGAACTCATGGAATAAGTATGGGTGTGATATCAATGAAACTGTCATTATTGAAAATGCTGAAAAAATGAAGGAATTGGGCTTGCTTGATTATGGTTATGAATACATTGTTATGGATGATTGCTACCTGTTACTCGAGAGGGACGCTAAAACTAAAAAGATGGTAGCTGACCCAGAGAAATTTCCTCGTGGAATGAGATATGTAGCTGATAAGATCCATGAATTAGGATTTAAGTTTGGTATGTACTCTTCTGCTGGAACATATACTTGTGCAGGTTATCCAGGATCATTACATTACGAAGAAATTGATGCTGACACATTTGTCAATGATTGGGACATTGATTACTTAAAATATGATAACTGTTATAACGAAGGTAACAGTGGTACTGCTCAAATTAGTTACAGCAGATATGCAAAGATGTCGCAAGCATTAAATAATACCGGAAAGCCAGTCTTCTACTCCTTATGTCAATGGGGTGAGGATAATGTATGGGATTGGGCAAATACTATTGCAAATTCTTGGAGAGTTACTGGTGATATTTATGACCTGTTTGATAGATATGATGACAGATGTCCATGTGAGAGTTACGAGTGTCGTTCCATTCAAGGTGACATGTGTTCTATGACTAACATTATGGAAAAAACCATTCCTCTTGCTACAAGAGCAAAGTCATTATTAGGCTGGAATGATATGGATAGTTTAGAAGTTGGTAATGGGGGCATGACTACCGAGGAATACAAAGCACATTTCACAATTTGGGCTATCTTAAAGAGTCCATTAGTCTTAGGTAATGATGTGACTGTTATGTCTCCTGAGGACTTGGATATTGTTACCAATAAACAAATTATAGATATTAATCAAGATGTTTCTCGTCCAGCTTCTAGAATTTGGAAGAAAGAAGTCAACGGTGGCCATATTCATTTATTCACGGGCCTTTTAAGTGACGGTTCATTTACCGTTACTCTTTTCAATAGTGGAAGTGAAAACGAAGAAGTCAAATTAGACTTCGCAGATGTCTTCATTCATCTTGGCAGAGAATTCGCTACAAAGGAATATAAATTTAGAGAATTATGGACCAATGAAACTACTCTTGCTTCTGGTTCTTTAGATGCTACAGTTGATAGCCATTCGGTAAAAATTTGGAGATTATCACTGGTTAATGATGCGAATAAGGGCACCGCTAACCATATTGTTGATGAGCTTTGAATACTTATCTTATAGATAAAGTGTTCATATAGAAATTCATATAGAAATTCAGACATTAGAGACCATTTTAATGCTAAATAGTTTTAATATACTATTATCTATAGATTATGAATTATATTATGAGAATTATAAGATAACTGAATCATTTTGTATAAAATAGAAGTGAGCTTCTTCAGATTAGTTTTATTAGAGAAGCTATTTGTTTCTTTAATATGTTTTAGAAGTGATTTAAAAGATTCTTCTTATTCAACTACTAATTTTTTGATAAATAAAACAAAAAGGTTTCCATTGGCGTTCAAAAAAACACATTCATAGTCGTATTCAATAAAACTATAGCTTCGATATGGAAAATGCTTGGCCCATTGGAAATCTTTAATAAAGGCCAGTGTATCCTGTGTCTCGATGGCATCCATTAATAAATATTACTAATTAAAACGAAAATTGGTTTGCATTCAATGAATTTCATCAAATCAGGATCAATAATGTAATTATACCCCTCAAATAAACCTTGATTACCATTAATACTATAAATTATTTTCAAAAATATCATTAAAACCATCACTAAAGTTCGAAAATAAAAAATCTAAATTGTCCAAAGGGTAAGAGTTAAGTTTACTTTCCCAGAACTGATCACTCTCTGGAAAATCTTTTGATTCAGTAAAAGAAAGTGGTTCATTTCCTTCGTCACCTAAAAATTCACTATCGTTATAACTCTTTTCTAAAAAGTTTAAGGAAGTCTTTAAGGCATTTCTTAGCATATACGACATGAGAAAATTTGTCTTGCTGTTATGTAAATCGTTATAAAGATTTAGTAAGACCTTAAACAATTCTCTAGCATTAGCTGTTTCATTAACGAAATTTATGTTGATCCACTTCAATATTCGCTGTGAATCCTGAGAAGTAAAATTTCGAACAGCATGTAACATCGAGTTTTCATTGTTGAATATTCGCATTATGATACTAGCCATATTAAGTGAAATTCTCATACAAGGTAACAGGAGACAAGTGAATACAAAATTTTCAAATTCCGGTCCAAAGAGATGATTTTTGTCACGTAATGTGTCAGTAGTGACTTGAAATAGAATCAACCCATACTCTAGTGCTGAAGAAATATAATTATTCAAGATGTCATTATCTTCTGATACTGAATTGTATAATAATACGTAAGAGCAGAAAAGCTTATATGTCAAGTCAACCCTGATAATGAATTCTTGTAAATTGGTAGCTTTGGTTTCTCTATTAGTGATTCCGGAACCTTTACTTAACTGCTCAAATGTTTGAAGTTTTTGAAGAATTTCCTCAATGTCTGAAATAAATTTCTCCAAATCTGCTTTAAATATCTGCATTTTATTCGTTATCCTCATCAAGAACGCCCTTGTCGTTTTAGTAATTAAAATTTTGGTTTGTATTATGCTTAAAAGATGCCTAAGGTTTTCATTCTCTTCGAATGCTTCAAGAAAAGAATCTGATATTTCTAACTCTGTGGCTTCAGCTAAATAATTCCCATTATTAAATGCCAGAGATGCATCTAGATATAACAGTTCAACCCAAACAATTTTCCAAAAACAGGATAACCTTTTATCCTCTAGTAGAATATGATGTTGGGAGCGCTCACTATGTATACCATGAATTCTCGCCATGCGAATTGCCATTCCAATCAAGATATTGCACTCAGTACTACCTTCATAATCTTCAGGACAATACATTTTATAAATGCGTAAGAGTAATGCTGCCTGGATAGAAGATAAATGAATACTTATAAAAAATGACGAGGAAAAAATTAAGACAGTAGCTTTGTTGATGTATTCAGAAGAAATAACTATTTTTTGCCTGATGATTTCTTCAATCAAGCCATCTAAGTCATCATTAAGGTCATTAAATTTATAGCTTTTGATAGGAAGACTTAAGTAAGCAAATCTAAGCATTAATAATACCAATGATATCGTACCATATTGCGCTCCTTTGTAATTTATTGAGGTATAATTACCTTCATCAACCAATATGAATTTCACATCATTCATAAATTCTACTTGGTCTATGAAGGGCACAAAAGAAAAACAAATTAGGAAGAATCTATCAAGTAATCCCATTATTATAGAGTATGGTGGTAACTTATTTGAGTCATTTTGTTGAAGCACATTCTCATTTGTTTCTCGTACTTTTTTACCACAGCACTCATTGGTCTTAATATCCAGAGAATAAGGGTTATTGAATGCTTTTCTCTGCTCTTCATTATATCCATTCATTATAATTTTTGCATATTTATCGTTCATTATCAAAGAAGCACAAGCTGTAGGTGTTATGTATAAAAGCTTTTTTTCTTTTATCATCAACCCACTGAACAGTTGGCTCAAATTGATTTTGTCGCCAATTATAGTAGAATTTGAATCCATATTATTAAGGGTAGATACACTATTACTGTAATTAGACGATTCTTCCTTTTCTAAACCATCTTTTGACTCAAGTTTATGTTCTAAGTATTTCACATGTAATCTCAATTCTTCAACTTCTTTTATTAATTTGATATTATCTGTTCCCAAATTATTGTCAGATAACCAAGGAGTGGATTCATATTTACAATTTTCAACGTTTCCTTCTTCAACACAGCTACGACAATAAGGTCTGTGTCTATCACATTTTATCTTCCTCTTTCTACAATGACTGCACGATTTAGCTATTCTAAATCTTTTTTTATTCATAAATGTCTTAGGTTCTTCTCTTCTAAGCGTATCATATATATTTGACATGGTATGATCTAATTCACATTAGTTTGATGAGTTACAAATCTCAAAGGCGATGAATATATTTAAATGGATCTTATCTCCTGTATAGTTCTCTCGTATTAAAATAATTATTCGCAAAGCACATACTGGCAAAATGCCAAAATGCCAAAATGCCACTCTTTATCGGAGCAAATTTAAGTGGCATTTGAGAAGATTAATCTTGAAGTGTCAAATACTTATATCATGAAAGTAGCTTCCTTTTAGCTATTTAATAAAAATAAATATGTTTCATATTAAGAGATCTATAATTAAGGAACTACCAGATCCTGAAGACAGCTACACTAATACTTTTCAACTATAGATCCAGTAAAGTCAACTATACTATATTGATGTAATAGCCTTTCAAGTATAACAGTTTTAAATCATAAATAATTGCTCTCTGATATCAACTTGCTGTGCTTATCTTTTGGAGATATTTGCAGACAAATTTTGCAGACAAATTAAAGAGATATAAATTTGGAGTTTCTTAGAGTTTCTTCTATATTTTTTTGAAGGAAAACATAAAAATGTCTCTGTAATTATGTATATGCCGAAGTCAAATCATAATTTGATGCATATAATTTATAAAATCAAAGCTTGATTTCTGAAATTTATCGTACGCTCAAAAGGTACTTTATTTAGAATTAAGGTCTTTTTGATTATGCAGTAAGAATTCAAAGAGAAATTACTATGAGAATTAAATGATTAATTCCTGGAGAAAGTTTCTAATACCGTTGTCTCTGAATATAGAAGAATTCATTTCTACATTTATATTTATAATTTCACAAGTAAAGTTGGTCATTAATTTACGACCAAATATGTATACATATGGGAAGAAACCTTGTTTAATTCGTAATTTTAAGAATTAACTTTCCTTTGGCTTTTTTGGACTTAAGCTTATCTACAGATGATTCAAAATCTTTATAATCAGATACACTATCAATAGGAGCATAAACCACCTCATCCTCAATCAACTTTCTTCCAATATTCAAGATTTCTTTTGTAGGTTCAACTTGAAGGAAAGTATAATTATAAGCACTTAACTTAAGTGCCGACAAAATAGACCTGTAGAGTAACCTCATCCCTATCTTAGTGAAAGCAGCAACTTCCGTAGATGCTTTAGGGTCAAGCGAAATTGAAATATAACAGGAACCTTGATCCCTTGGCTTTAAAATCTCATCAATCCTGGGCAATAAGTCTGAATTACCAACACAATCAAAGACATAATCGAATTTCTCATCCTTAGATGCCTCAATAGAAGGGGCTAAGATTGACTCGTATTTCGTATAATCTATAGTCGAGTCTGCTCCTGCTTTAAGAACTCGATCAGAACCAGAAGCGGAGCAAACAGCAACTACTTCTTTAGTATTATAGTAGTTTTTGCACAACTGAATGCACATCAACCCCACTAAAGTAGAACCACCCACTAGTAATATTTTTGAATCATGACTCAATTTGATATTTTGAACCATTCCATAAGCAGTTGCAAAAGCCACTGGCCATGAGGAAGCATCGGTTAACGACAAATTCTTCGGAATTTTAGTAAAAGGGTCTGCTTTCGATTTCGGATCAATAAGAATATACTCAGCTACTGCTCCTTTTCCAAATGGATGTAAAAAAACACCACAAATCTGATCACCTACGGAGTATTCAGTAGTCACATTCTTACCAATACATGAAATAGTTCCAGAGTATTCTATACCAATTCCATATTGCTTTTTGTTAGAAAAGATCCAAGGATTAGTGAGATTATAAAGTACAGGATCTATCTGGTTTAAAGCGGCAGCGTCAACTTTCACTAAAATCTTATCATTGGGTATGTCATATCCTTCATTACATTTTATCAATTGGATGCTTTCTTCTTTTAACAATAAAGGAGAGTTGTACGAATTATAAGTTAAAGCCTGAAATTTCAAAGTTGGAGAGTCGAATTGCATTTTAGTAAGAATTCAATATTCGATAAGTTCTCTGAAGTTTAAGATGAGGTTTGATATGAGTGTTGAAATATGGAATAAAGTTTTATGTAATAATTTCTATTTGTAAGCATTTGGTATGTTAATATGACAGTGTCCTGTATATCATAGACCGTATATAATAAATAAATATAAAATATAACCTGTATATACGGCTTATCATGAAACCTATTGTTAAAGTAATTTAAGAATAGCCGCCAAACTGTAGTAGGATAGAGAATATTCAAAAAAGGGAAGAAATATCTCTAACAGATAGAGATATAACTAACGAAAGTGTTATTGAAGATGAATCTCAGAATCAAATAATGAAGAAAATGTATTTCACCAATTTAGATCCTGATAACATTTTTAAAGATGAACCTGAGAATGAATGGATCTTGATACATCCAGAGTTATATATGTCAACTTTATTTAACAATGAAAAAAATACAAGAGTCTTTTTGGATACTAAATTACTAAAAATTCGTAATAGGGCTGGAATATCAGAACCAAAAGTTGTAAAATTAGTAACCAAGAATAACGCATCTGTTGGGTTGAGCGTAATGGAAGGCATTGGGCCAGTTGTTTATGTTACTGAAGCATTGATGAACGCAGAATTTACAAAGATGAGTTCTGACGATTTCAAAGCTAGTTTCCTTGCTCCACTTGAAAAAGCTATTCGATTAAACAAAATTAGAAGAAGGCCTTTACAGGATACATACGAATATCCCTTTGATGATACTCACAATTCAGAGCGCCAAATACAAACTTACTTTAATGAAGATATTGCACGTCCACTAAAGAGTGTTTATTATAATCTTTGTGGAAGGCAATCTAACTTTGGATCACCACCAATATTTAGACCACCACTTTATAGGCATCTGAGAATTCAACCTGATATAGCGCATTTGTACAGCTATACAGAGGCTGGGGGATTTAATTATCCAGAATATTGTTTTGCTTTAGGTGAATACAAAACTGGAAATTATAAATTACGTCAAGGTTTTACAAGATTATTACAGGTAATAAGAAACTATTCATCAAGTAATCGTAGGCAATTGAGACTGCAAGTGAGTCCGGAGGAGCCACCTCAGTTGTTTCAATTTAAACAATGGGGAAGTGAAGTAGTATTTGCCTTGGTTCTAAGGAAATACCTCCTGGAAGCTTTTGCTTGCGGAACAGACAGAGTTTTTATATCGGATCATCAAAATTTCTCTGGCTTTTTTCAATATGAGTTTGATGGCGAACAAATGAAATTCGATTACTATATTATTAATGATCCAGAAACTGTTGATGATGGAATAACCTTAAGAGCTGCAATAGCAGGATTCTTTTATAGAGATTTAGCCGATGCAGCTGCTATCAAGAAGAAATTAGCCCCGTACTGTGAACTCTCTCAAAAAGTGAAAGGATTAGATCCATTTGCAAATGTTACTCCTAAATATGAACTGATCTCATTACCAAATATTGTAGATAATTCAGAGGGAAAAGTCGAGGAAACGATTGAAGGAAATACCATTTGTCGAGTAATATACGATGCTTCGGAATGTTACCCAAGTTTAGGAATTCAGCTTCCATATAAAGTATTTGTCAAGCTATACCATTTCTCGAGCCGATCTTGGGAAATGCATGATTTAATGTGTTTTGGCATACCCACTAAGGAACAATATTATGACATGTTTTACAATGAACTTGTAATTAATGAAAAGATTTCCAAATCCAAATATGCTGCTCATTTTCCAAAACTCTTTACTTCTGGTTATTGGAATGGCCTTCACGATCAGCTAATTCATGTATTTGAATATTTAGGAAAAGCATCACCAGTGGAAAGCTGGGATCATGAAAAAGTTTACAGAATAATCAAAACTAGAATTGAAGAGCTCCATGAGTTAGGGATTTCTCATAACGATATTAGCGAGTCCAATATTCATGTCTCTATGGAAGGCAAGGTATCGTTGATAGATTTTGGGTTATCCGATTGCGAGAATAATGACGAGCGTAAACAGAAAGATTTTGATGATCTTGATGAGATATTTCAGAAAGGTAGGTATCTCTCAGAAAATAAGAGCACGATGGATCAATATAAAGAGAATTTTGAAGTTGAACCAATTCACGAATACAAAATAATGAGTAATGATGAGGGGCTGAAGAAAAATGGAGAAAACACCAAATTAAGTCCTGAAGTTCAAAAAAATGTAAGCAATTTCCTTAACAGATGAAAATTTGAATGCTTGACTTGGTTTGAAATAATGTCGCTAAGATTGAAATGAACTGTATGGGGTTCATGTCATAGATAAGTAGATACTCGCTGATGGCTATTTATACTTAATAATGAAATAAATTAATGTGCAATAAGCAATAATGAGTGTAGTGAAATAGATAAATGCTTTTGTATAGCACTGTTAACATTATATAGGTCTAAACCCATCTAAGGCAACTGGAAACCAAGATTTTAAAAAGAATCTGGAGGCTTTGGAAATTAATACGAATGCATTGTTACATAATTTATATACAACAAGAGAAGTTTTATATGTATCGACTAAAATAAAGATAACTTCTTTTGAATGCTGTATACTGAGTTTGTGTTTGTGTCGTGTATATCACATTGACTATATAATAATGATTTTTGTGGAACGATAAATTGAAACCAAAAATCTTCAAATAGATAAAACAGAGGATAATGGTTATACACTGTTTTATGAATTGAAGCCGTTTACGTATATGGTGCAAGATATATTATCAACATAATGGAACCGTGTAATTGAGAGAAAGTGGGGCTTAGGATTATAAAAAGAAGTCAAAATTTAGCCTAAAATGATATTTTACAACGGACAGAATTGTATTATCTATCAGGCTAAAAGTAACAATCCCTCTCAAAGCTTAACAGCTTAACTATTAGAAAGTATAGCTTACAGATATATAACTATAGTTAGGGTTATAATAAGAGATCATTTCCGTAATATTATTATATACAGTCCTGATTATGTACGGGACAACGTCAAAATCTTATCACAAAATCCTAAGTTACACAAAAAAAGCATACTAAGAATTTAAAAAATAGCTGCCAAAACTATAGAAGAGAGATAGATTAATGATTAGTTAACTCGTAAATAATGACGAAATTGTATTTCACAGGTAAATGTGAAGATGATATAATTTTGGCTATGCCTTTAGGGAACAGGATCGCTATAAATCCAGATTTATACGATGAAGTAAGACACAATTATAAACAAAATACAAGAGTCTTTTTGGATACTAAATTATTAAAACTCCACAATAGCGAAGGTACAGTAGAAGAACCATCATCTGGAAGATTAATATGTAGGAGTAATGCTTCTTTTGGACTAAGCGTTATGGAGAATAGTGGGCCTGTTGTTTACATTACTGAAGCATTGATGACCGCTGAATTTAAGAAGATGAGTTCTAAGGATTTTATAGCTAGCTACCTTGCTCCACTTGACAAAGCTATTCAAACAAAAGAAATGACATGCAAACCTTTACAGGAAGAATACAAATACCCCCTTGATGATTTTAACAATTCCGAGCTTGAAATACAAAATTACTTTAATGAAGCTGTTGCATATCCACTAGAAGAAGTTTTTCATGATCTTTGTGGAAGACAATCTAAATTTGGATTATCGCCAAGGTTTAGACCCCCATTATATAGAAATATGAACATTCAACCTGATATTGCGCATTTATACAGTGATACTACGTCTAGGGACTTTAATTCACCAGAATATTGTTTTGCCTTAGGTGATTACAAAAAGGGAATTTATAGATTAGATGAAGGGTTTGAAAACTTATTAAAGGTAATAGAGGATTATAGATCAAATTATAAGCAAATTAGTGGGGAAGAGCTACCTCCATTGTTTCAAGATAACGATTGGTCAAGTGTAGTCGCATTTGCCTTGGTACTTAGGAAATACCTCCTTGATGCTTTCCTTTGCGGAACAGAGAGGGTTTTTATATCAGATCATCAAAGTTTCTCTGGTTTTTTTCAATATGATTTCATTGGTGAGCAAATGAAAATTAATTACTATGTTATTAATGACCCAGAAACTGTTGCTGATGGAATTACATTAAGAGCTGCAATGGCAGGTTTCTTTTATAAAGACTTAGTAGATGCATCTGCTTTAAAGAAGAAATTAGCACCGTACTGTGAACTCGCTAAAAAGGTTACAGGAAATGATCCATTCGGAAATGTAACCCCTAAGAATCCACTGCAAGGTTCAAAATATTATAAGAAAATTTTGAAAACATTACCAGATGTTGTGGATAATTCAAAAGGGAAAGTAGAGCAGGTGATTGAAGGCAATACTATCTGTCGAGTAATATACGATGCTCCAGAATGTTATCCAAATTTAGGAAATAAGCTTCCCTCTATAGTGTTTGTCAAGTTGTATCATTTTTCTAGTCGGTCTTGGGAAATGCATGAATTGATGTGTTTTGGTATACCTACCAAGGAAGGATATTACGACATGTTTTACAATGAACTTCTAATTAATAAAATAATTTCAAAGTCACAGTATGCTTCCAATTTTCCAAAACTCTTTATTTCTGGTTACTGGAATGGCTTTCACGATCATCTAATGCATATGTTTGAATATTTAGGCAAAGAATTACCAGTGGAAAGCTGGGACAATGAAAAAGTTTACAGAATAATTAAAACAAGAATTGAAGAACTCCATGAGTTAGGAATTTCTCATAACGATATTAGGGAGTCCAATATTCATGTTTCGGTGGAAGGTAAGGTATCGTTAATAGATTTTGGATTATCCGATTTTGAGAATAATGATGAGCGTAAACAGAAAGATTTTGATGATCTTGATGAGATATTTCAGAAAGGTAAATATCTTTCAGAAAACAATACTAATACAATGGATCAATATAAAGAAAATTTTGATTTTGATCCAATGTACGAATACAAATAACGAATTATGACGAGAAACTGGGCGGCAAGAAGAAAGACGGGGACAACTCGAAATAGTTCAAAAAAAATGTTAGCAATTTCCTTAACAAATGAATTAATGATCGACTTTGATTGAAATAATGTGGCTAAGATTGAAATGAACTGGGTTGAGTTATGTAATAAATAATTAGATACTCATCTTAATCAACTATTGGCTATTTATACTTAATAATGAAATAAATTAAATGTACAATCATGGACATAATTAAATAGGTAAAAGCAGTTGTATGTCACTGTTAACATTGTATAAGTCCTAATATGTCAAACGGAAGCTGAAAACCAAGACTTTATAAAGGGTACTTGCAGGTTTGGAAATAACAGCAGAAGAAGTTTGGTATGGAGCGACAAAGATGAGACTTAGAGATGTAAAAGAAATTATTAGTTTAAGTGAATGCTTACAAAAATCAGTATAATTGTATTATCTAAGTAAACTTTTCTCCTTTCTAAAAGAGCATTGGAATCTTGTATGAGTTTTAGAGACCTCACAATGATGAACAAATATTATAAAGAAAAAACTTAAAAAGAGATAAAGGATTCCGACAAAAATCTACTATAGAAATTGATACTATTCAAACAAAGTCAAAAAGAAAATGCCTTAAATATTCTTTTGAAATAAAGCAAAAATTCCTTGAAATGACTGTCGAAGAGGCTTTTCAGGTTATCTGGCTGCAACATAATAGTACGAATATTTTTGAAATAGTTTGAGATATTGTTACTGAAAGTATGAGTAGTTTTCGATTTTGGTATACAAGTATTATTGCTTAGGGTTTGATAAATTCCGAACCCTTGGTATGAGAAATTCCGAACCGGTAGTATGAGTAGAAAATAGAAATGCTCTATTAGGGAAATGCCTTCTTTAATGTACTAATTGGCTATGTATGTAACCTATACTTTCTACTAGTTAAGCTTAGTGAGGTCTTGTTATTTTAAGCCTAATACATAAAACTATTCTGTTTGCTGTGTAGTCATAAAATATTTTACCTAATTTTATAGTCCTAAATCCCTTTTTCTCCCAATTGATACGGCTACATTGTATAAACGGTTTTGGTTGCAATTTATTGTTACACAAAAACCAACATAACATAGGACGATTCTTTAAATTGAAATATTTGCTATTTCAGGAAGTATAGATTGCCAAAGTTATGATTGGATTTCATATTTTGATTGAAATCAATGACCAAAATTCTTTAACTTAAACTGATGAGCTTTCCAAGAATAGATATACGCATGTCAGTAAGGATAACTTGTTTTTGAATATAGTTAATGCTATAAATTCTATTGCTAATATAACTGATCACTAATACTAAATTAAACAATACAAATTAGTGGATTCTATCTGATGAAAAAATTACTAGCAGCAAATCTGAACTCATTATAGGAGAGTTGCAAAAGTTTTGATTGATATAAGTCGTTTTGAGTTAATATAGATTTTAATTAAGACCGGGTTTTAATTCGTGTAGCTTGAACTATTGGAATGTGATGAGTTTTGATCTAGTGCTTTTCTATAATTGATAAAACTAATCGATTGAATTAAATCTAGTTTTCTATGCGCCAAGGACCAACGTAATATATGCGAGTTATCTATCAAAGTTATCATATTCGAATGCCTCTAGGTTGAATCAAGCCCATTTTCCTATTAATGCCATTGCAAAAGCACCTATTGCCAAACAGAAGTAAGCTATTAGCATTTTTGACATTCCTTTCTGATCCTTGAACTCGGAAGAATAAATAAAATCATAGGCCATTAGCTCCACCAAGCTATTGTATATCAAAATTCCTCCACAGAGAGCATCGAAAATACCCGTAGTTATTAAAGCTGTTCTCGAACCTGGTGGATATGATTTTCGTACACCTAACCCTATAGCAATTGCTACTGGTGTCGTTAAAGAATATGCTAAGGATAGGCACCATGGTATGTACTTTTTGTTTTCGGGCCACGGAGTCAAGGCAAATCTGGTACCTAAACCAAGACCTTCAAACATTTGATGGAATGCAATAGCAATATATAAAGCCACAAATTCTTCACCGGCAATGGCTAAAGATAAGCCAACAAACACAGAATGGAAAATGATTCCAAATTCCAATATAAAAGAGTTGAGGATCTGGTGGTAAAAATTTTGATTCTTTTCTTTTGTAGGCAAATGGTTGTGACCTCCTTTGTTAGCACAATGATACCCATTATGCTCAAATACGTCTAGCCTTGTTTTGATTTCTTTATCAATATCATTAAATTCTTTGTCTGTATTATCATTGTAATTTTTATTAACATCTGCATCATTATCATTGTCATTGTCATTCGGTTCAACTTCTTCCCCTTCATTTAGTGCTTGACTTGTAAGCAAACTTTTTGCAATTATCTTCTCTTCAATTTTCTTGTGGGCAACAATATCAAAGAAGAACATGAGAAAAACACCCATTAAAGCAATACCTTCTGCCCATGGGTAGTCCACAAATGGAGAACCTAAGCATTCTTCCGAAAGTGCTGAACTAGCCTCTGCTAGCAAATGAATGAAACCGGTAGCTACTATTACCCCACTACCGATATATCTAAGGACAAAAAAAATCCAACCCGGAACTTTAAAAAAAGGCGAGTTTAATGCTATCAACGGAAGAAATGAGCCAATTGCCGATACACCAAAAACCACAAACACTGATGAAATACGAGCACTTAAGTTCTCTCCATCATAACTGTTTCCACTTCCACAGATATCCTCTCTAATTTGAAGTGACATTTTGATAGTATTAGAAAAAATGAGCAAAACTGTTACAAGAACACGTATATATATCATGGAAATGTCTTGGCGCACTAAGCTGTTTTTTCAATTTCCGATATGCTCTTGCAAGTTTAAGAGCGTTTTTCTTAAAAATCACCAAGATAGTGGTTGGGCTGTGGTTCATCCATTCCTGTCCCTTTTCTCAAATAACTTTTATGTACAACGCGAGTCTATTGAGATCATTTTTGATTGATTTATCATGTTTCTTTTAACATAAGAGGAGCCCTTTTTCTGTATCTCTCACATTTATCCAAAGTATGATCAAAGCCTTCTGCTCCTTGTATTTGTTTAAAGTGCATGGCTGTTAATTTTTATTTGTTTTATTCCATACGTAACTAATATGTTCTCCCCAGAATTCTTAAAGACTTTTGCATCTTGGAGGCTTAGAGCATAATCGCTGCAAAATGCATTGAGCAAATTTACAATAAAAATGGAACTACAAATGCCAACACATATTCTAATATATTTTAATTCAATTAGTGAATAACTATGTTGTTTCGAACTCTTTTTCTATCCGTTTCAAATACATGACAGGTTTTCGTGGTAATACTAACTGTTTTGGAATTCATATTCATTATCTATTTTTAATATACCTCTGTTTAAGGTAAATAAATATAACTACCAAGGTTGTATAAAAGATGATTCCGATTAATCATGTCATTTCTTCTAACAAATGGGGAAATATACAAGCAGTTAAATAAAAAATATTCAAACGTATGCAGATTTATAAGATATATTTTGTTAGCATACGAACAAGTCATTGCCAGTGACCTGAAAGTTACTCAATTAACAATTCAATATATAATACAATATGGATTAAGTTTATACTTAACGGGAAGTATAAATATATTCCTTCAAGCAAGAGTGGTAATTTTGTTGTTTGTTAGTACAATTATTTTGCAACTGGTGTAATTTAAACCTTATACCACTTCCAGATTTGAAATAACAAAAAACATTAACCACTTCTTAAAAAACTTATCTTCAAGTTGCATGTATGTGTAGGGAGTTTTCTATATAAAGGCGAAGATAGATATTGATTGTTCATTGAAATATCACCTCCGGGAATTGACTGTGAGTCGGCTTTTGCAAAAAAATAACCGAAGTTTTTTTTTTTATTTTTATTTTTTTTCAGGTGATGTTCGATAAGATAGGCCCATAATTAGCCTATAATTATCTCTCCAATTATTTAGACTTTTAGATATAAAAAAATTAAATGACTATTGATGAACTTTATATTTTGGGAGCTGGATCGATTGGTTGTTTAATAGCTCATGCATATGCATCGTTAGAAAATGCTCCCAAAGTATACTTGATTTTAAGAAACGATGATCAAATAGAAGAATTCAAATCTTTTAATTCAGAAATTCGTCTTGGGAAACGCTTTATTGATGGATGTCCTACTTCAAGTGTTGAAGTGAGATGTTGTAGACCAGAAACTATTCCAGCATCAACAATAAATAATTTAATAGTTGCTACCAAGGTATATCAGACAGCAGATGCTTTGAGACCATTAACCCAATACCTTAACAAGAATTCAAATATAATCATTGTGCAGAATGGTATGGGAGTATATGACTTGATAAAATCTGCGAATATTTGGCCATCCGAATATGAGCCAAGGTTTTATCAAGGAGTTACTTCTCATGGTGCTGTTATATCATCTGAGAATAGATTCCATATATACCAAAATGGCTCTGGTTATTTGGCTTTTGCACCCATATCAAACACTCAAACAATTCCACCGATATTAGAAGTATTGAAGAATTCTCCTGTAAAAGGTTCTTCTGAATATAATGTACTTAATTCCACAGTTTTGCCCGAGGATGAATTTCGAATTAGACAATTTGAGAAGCTTGTGATCAACTCATGTTTGAATCCCCTCTGTGCCATTAATAACTGTGTAAATGGTGAATTATTGGAGCTTGATGGTATAACTCTGATTTTTTCTTACGTTATCAAAGAAGCCTTAGATGCATTTCTATTAGAATCGAAGGGTTTGATTAGTGAGGAGATTTTAGAAACAAGATTGAGCCCTCAGAGTCTATATAATACCGTTATGCGTATTTGCGATGTTAATGCCTTAGACTCTCCTTCAATGCGAGATGATGTGTTAGCCTTGAGAGATACCGAGGTTGATTTTATAAACGGTTATATTGTCAAAATTGCAAATAAGCATTCGATAACTGCTGATGTAAATTCCACATTGATTTCATTAGTGAAACTGAAATTGAAAAAAGCAAGAAAAGATATAAAGAAACTACAATGATTGTACTTTTCTTCTCTATTTTAGACTAGTGTACTTGTATCAATTGGTTGATCTCTGGAAATATATAATTCACTCTTTAACCTGGAATTATACCAGTGGTGGTGGCGATATTAGATTCATGTTTTCTCCCTAGAGAATAGGCTCTATTATTGGTCAATTTTAAAATTCATAATTAATGAACACTCTAAAAAAATAAAGTTAGAAGAAATACATTATACGTATCTAAACTTTTTCCTATTACACCGTATATTGATGAAGAGGTAATAGTTTAATTCGTGTTAATCAGACTTTTAGTCTTTTCAACTCTTTTTAGTCTGGGGTAGCAAAGGATATAGAGCTCCATTCCACACTCGTACTTCAACACTTACTATTAGTATCTAGCATGAGCTAAACTAAACAAATGGATCGTGTTATATGGTTACTGCAAAGCATAATTACCTAGATAGAATATAAAGTATAATTAAATATTAAGCTTAATATAGGGTGTATGATATCTGAACTAAATATCTATTAACCATGAATGGATTTAGAAATTATAATCATCAAATAAGTTGTCCATCCAGTCGAAATTACTATATGGCAATGTAGGGTCTGTTGGATTCAAAATAGAAAATGAGTTTTCTCCGAATGTAAGGGTTCTATCCGTTGAGTCAATCAGCTTTCCCTTAGAAGTAAGATCTAAATCTCCAAATCTACGGGAATTAATTGTTCTGTCAGCCACTTCTGGAAATACTATTTTAGATAATTCTTCCTTTTCATAATTAAACCTTGACAATATTGAATTCATGCCTTGAGATAGTGCCCAAATCACTTCTCTTACCATATTAAATCTTTGAAGACCATTTACATATACATTTTCATCTACTTTAGACAAATATATTGCTAGGTCCAATGATCTAAAAAATAATTCTCTTGGAAATTGAGAGCTAACACCACCATTAATCATGGTTAGTGAAAACGATCCAATGGAGAATATATGTATTAAGGTTAAATACCAAGGCAGTTGTAACTTTTCTAATTTCTTAAGACTCTCCAAAATATTTACCACTTCTTCCATCGAATGTATAAGTTCTTCTATGCTTAAACATATCCCTCCATACTTCTTATCCACGTAATTAAACAATAGTGGGCCATTCAATGAAAATAAAACATCGTGAAAATGTAACATTATTTGAGCTTTTATGGATGTAGTGAGCTTAAATTTACCATCTACCAATGAATTGCTTTCTAGCATGCTAATTTTTGTACTCTCTAGCCAATTAGCCAAATCCCTACACACTTCTTTGATGAATAATACTTGAGAATCGTTAGATCCTATTCTATGGAGCTCGATCACTTTATGAGCCATAATACTAATTTTCAACATTGCAAATGAGGCAAAGCTGAATCCAGATTCATTGAAACTAATGTGGTATTCATCTGGAAAAGGGATAGATATATCTTCGATTCTCCAGAAACTTGTTAAACCTAATTGGATTGAAAATAATTGATCCAATATAAATAAACTCCAAAATAACTCAGTTCCTTTGCTATTCCTATTATCTATCTTTCGATGTAAATACATGCATTTAGCCATCAAATTTGCCTGGTAGAAAGCACTCAAAAAAGTTTTTTGTCTATGGGCTATCCGTAAATATATTGAAATTAGAAGCCATCCTCTCACTATATCAATTGATGTATAATCAAAACTAAGCAAATTTATCACTTCATAAGCATATTGAAAGCATTCATTTTCTTTTCTTAGCATTTCTTCGTCCATCTTTTCAAGCTTGTTATATTCCTTAAATCGAATACTGAGAGCGTAAACAGCATATAGAATTGCTGTAAATAGAGTTTCTTTGGTTCTGGCTTTTGAAGCATCTAATTCGTAACTAGGCATATTATTTAAATTTCTTAAAAACTCAGCTGAAAGTATTGAAAAGAGTGGGTTGATGTCATTTTCAAATATACTCAATAAGTCTGAATGATATACCAGCATATCAAAAGAAGGTTTCATTGGGAATGTAGCTGCACGCTGAAAATAATTTGCACCTGACATATTCCAGCCATAATGTTGAATACGAGGTATTTTAAACTTTTCATTTTGAGTTCCTCTAGTTATATTAGTATTATTCTTACAAATGCTTACTAGAAGTAAATTTTGAAGTCTTGGAAAAAGTCTATCAAAATATCTAGAATCTGGACAATAATTTCCCAACTCCAACTTATAATTCAGTCTTGTTTCTGATAAATTACTAGCAAAAAGTGTTTCTTCAGAGTTCTGGTTTCCATTGTAATTATTTATTCCTGATAGTTTTATAAACTGTTGATCCTCTCGGGATTCAGGAATAGTTGAATTTTGGTACATACAATTCAAGTTATGATGTATACATCTAGAACAAGGCTTCAGCTCTGAACATTTAATTTTCATTAACCTGCATCTATCACAAGCATTTGTTACTCTATTTTTTGGCATCTTTGAAACTTTGGAGTCTTTTAAGCTTATAATCTCAGGGTAAATACACAAAAAAATTTATAGAAAAAATATTTTATTTAAATAGCATATCTATCGATTATCTTAGAGAAATAAATTTACACGTCTATTACTTTTTTTTTCAACTAATTATATATCTCTACTTTTCCACATATCCATTTCTAATATTTTCTCCACGAAATGCGAAGAACCATAGTGCTTGATATCAATGCAAGAGTTTAAGTTATAGAAGAGAGGAGAGTTTCACTATATTTGAATGGCTTTTATATAAATGAATCTTAGTAATTTAGAGATTAAACGCATTAATGTTGAGTTCTGATGCTTCCTTTTTTGTGCAAGTATATGCCTTTGAGCTCCTGTAATAAGTATTCGCTATTTATATGAACATTCTCAATAGAAAATCTGACATTTCGGATGCAAGCGCGGATGCACATTCGGATGCAAGATCGGTAAGACAGCTTAGATGGTATATATATTTATTCTTTAGATTCATACTTGCAATTAGTTACGGTTTGATTAGCTATAAAATGGTACTGAATCGTATAGAAACATCTGATCTAGATATAAAAGATATTGAATGTACGAGTTTTTCAAATGATACAATACCACTTAAGAGATTTGGCATTCAGTGTATCATTGCTGGTTTTTTCTGCAACTTTACTATATTTGGAATTGGATTTACTTATGGAATATTCCAAGAATATTACCTTTCTTCGGATGGCCCTCTAAGGAATGAGGATGAATCCCTAGTAGCTATTATTGGTACTACAGCTACCTCTTTAGTTTATTTGGGGGTTATATTACAAGGGAAAGTAAGGAAATACTTAAAAACTTTTATATCTATGGCAGTTGGTAGCTTCGTCTTATCACTAGGTTTGATAATTGCAAGCTTTTGCAGCAAAACCTGGCAATTTTCATTAACTCAAGGATTGATGTTTGGTATAGGATCATCGTTGGTATATATGCCCCCCACGGTATACTCTCCTCAGTATTTCAATAAATACAGAGGTATTGCCATGGGGATATCCTTTTCTGGATCAGGAATAGGTTCACTTGTTTTTGCATTTCTCACAAAATATTTGATGAATATTATTGGGTGGAAATGGACACTTAGAACCTTGGGGTTAATTGGTTTAATAATAACACTTCCATGCAGTTTTATAGTAGTACCTCATCCTGATTATGAAGAAAAGAAAGCCTCTATGAGTTTCTACGTGCATACTTTTAAATCATTTTCATTATATTTGCAATTATTTTGTGGCCTATTTCAATCACTAGGGTACTTAATACCACTCACCTTCATGTCTACATATGCAATTACTCTTGGTTTCACTAGTAATCAAGGTGCTACTTTCATTGCAATAAATAACGTAGTCAACGCTTGTTCAAAAATCCTTTTAGGCTTACTTGCTGACTATATAGGAAAGGAAAAGATGCAACTGATTTGCTGTGCTGGTAGTATGGTCGCAGTTTATGCCCTATGGTTGGTGCCTCAAAAAGGAACATATACTGCCTTCGTCGTCATATACGGTATATTCTCCGGTCCAATTATATCACTACTTCCAGCTTGTATTAGTGAAACATTTGGTATTGAAGTTTACTATTCTATTTCAGGCTTTTTATATCTTTGCAGAGGAATAGGTAACTATTTAGGCTCGCCAATTGCTGGTTTATTACTTGAAGATTCTAAAGTAGGGCCGTCTAATTACTTTGGAGTTATTCAATACACAGGCTTTGCCTTTTTCTGTGCTACTGCTTGTTCCGTATCTTTTAATTTATTTCTGAAGTACGACAAAAGAATCTACAAATAGATATACCTAAAATATTTATTTTAACTATGTGAATGCTATATCTGGCCTACTCTCACCTGATATAGTTACCACGAAAACACAGGCACTTTACCTGATCCTACAAAGTGTAACTAAGCTTGTAACGAACAAATTACCAGTTGAAAATAGTCTATGGGACACTTCACACCTATACATTCATCTAGTAGGATTGCCCAATATGACTACTGTATTTAGGAGCAGATGTTCACTTGCAGAGTATGGTAGATATTTTCATCAAGTATAAATAGGATCCATTTCGTGTATATAGCTGGTTTAATTTATTTGTGCGATCTACAAAGTAAAAAGTGTATCGTATCGTTTCCATTAAATAATAGCCTCAATTTAAGACGTGAAATACTACCCTGCTAAAATTTTGATTCGTGAAATTAAAATATTAATCAAACCAAAATTTGAAGATTTCAAAATGCCTGGTTAGCTCAATCGGTAGAGCGTTTGACTCTTAAATTATAGGTAATCAAAAGGCTGCGGGTTCGACCCCCGCATCGGGCTTTCTTTTTGAATAACTGTGGATGATATTTTTATGAAGTGTGTAACTATATTATACTACTGTGTATATTTTTAAAATAATGAAATCCTACTGCATTTTATGGATTAATCACGTTTAATTTAAGTAAAGCCTCATATAAGTAGATAAAGTTATCCACAGTAAAATTGTAAATTTAATAACCTTATTACATGACTGAATGCCACATCCTTATCAAGACAATATAAATTGAGCACTTCTCTGCTTTATTGGCAGCTATGTATTAGTAGTTAAGATTATAAATAAAAAACATGCCGCTTTTAAACATTAATCAATCTACAACAATTACAAGCTCTCCAAAGTACGTTTTACTTAAAAGTGATTCGTTGAAAGCCGCTGATACTCACACCGGACCTTCCCCTTATGCAGACAAATATAAAGAGGGCCCATCTTATCAACCAAAAACACTAAATCTTCAGCCTTCAGGGAAACTTGATGAGAGTTATGAATTTATTGAAGTGACCCCACAAATAGGGAGAGAATATAGGGATGCTCAAATTAGAGATATTCTACAAGATGAAGAAAAACTTCGTGACCTTGCTATCAATGTCTCCAGACGTGGGGTTGTATTTTTCAGAAACCAAGACTTAACTGTTGCTGAACAGAAGACGCTCGCCCAAAAACTTGGGAAGCTAACTGCTAAGCCAGATACTTCTGGTCTCCATATTCACCCAATTGCACCTGCAGGAGGCTTTGTCAAGGATGATGGTTCAGGACAAACTGATCCTGAAGTATCTATTATTTCATCAAAGCTTAATAAGACTCTTCGTAAAGGTTATGAGGATGGAAAATCTAATGATAATAGCGGGTGGCATAGTGATATTACATTTGAACCAGTCCCATCTGATTATTCAATTCTCAAAATAGTCGAATCTACAACTTCAGGTGGTGATACTCTTTGGGCCAGTGGATATGGTCTATACGAAAAGTTATCACCCTCATTGCGTAATTATCTTAAAACTTTGACAGGCGAATACGCTCAACCTGGATTTAAGAGAGCAGCAGAAGGGAAGTTTGAAATATATTCTGACATTAGAGGTGCCCCTGAAAACATAGGAGATGAACTAACAGCAGTTCATCCTATTGTTCGTACCAATCCGGTAACAGGTTGGAACTCTATTTTTAGTATTGGTAGCCACTTTACTTCTTTTAATGATCTTGATCCAAAGGAAAGTAAGCTTCTTAGGGAATATCTTTTAAACCTTCTTCAGACAAGTCATGATATTCAAGTAAGATTTAAATGGGGTAAAAACGACGTTGCGATTTGGGATAATAGATCAGTATATCACACGGCTACTAATGATTACTATCATACTGATGCTGAAAGAACTGGTGTTAGAACTGTTGGAATTGGAGAACGACCATATCTTGATCCCAATGGAAAGAGTCGTTCAGAGGACCACGATGGATATATTTAATTTAGTATTTATATTATTCTCGTAGATAAAATTTGATTTATCCCTTTTATATTAAATAAACTTATAGCTTTTCATCTTAATGGTATAAATATTTCTAAACATTACGTAATTCCTGGAACAGTTCCTTTCATGCATAAATTCAAATTGCGACCTAAGATATAATTGCTGAAAATAAGGATAAATGAACAGAGTAAGATTATTATATCATGTCCCAATTCACAGAAATTAAAACATATGTCTTAAACAATGGTAAAGAAATTCCAAAAATTGGTTTAGGTGTTTACGATATCCCTCAAAATAAGACTGCTCAAATTACCTATGAAGCTTTAAATAAAGGTTACACACATTTCGATACAGCAGAATACTATGATAACGAAGAAGAAGTGGGTGAAGGTATAGCAAAGTGGCTTAAACAAAGTCCACAGAATAAGAGAGAGAAAATCTTCTATGTTACCAAAGTTTTTAGTCCCGATGGCTACAATGCGACAAAAACGACGGTAGAAGAAATGCTTGCAAAGGTAAAGGATATTGACTATATTGATTTGGTTTTAGTTCATTCCCCTCTTTCTAATAAGAAGAATAGACTTCGTACATGGGAAGCATTACAGGATGCTGTTTTTGAAGGAAAAGTAAAATCGATCGGTGTGTCTAACTATGGTATCCACCACATTCAAGAATTATTAAATTGGGAAGGCTTGAAGATAAAACCAGTAGTGAATCAAATAGAATTACATCCGTGGTTAATGAGGACCTCGCTAGTAGAGTTTTGTAAAAAGAATGAAATTATTCTTGAAGCCTACTGTCCATTGACTCATGGCATGAAATTAAAAGATCCTACTTTGTTGGAAATATCGAATAAGTATAAGAAATCACCTGCGCAAATCTTAATCAAATGGTCCTTACAACAAGGTTTTGTAGTACTTCCTAAAAGTTCCAATATTGAAAGACTATCTGAAAACTTAAATGTATTTGATTTTGAGATAACACCCAAAGACATCGAAATTTTATCTCATCCAGATGCATATGAAAGATTTGGCGACTGGGATCCAACAAACTATACTGGCTAAAACAAGTTTCTTCAAATATTTATATAAGAATTTAAATATAGTTAAACAAGATTAAGTCTGTAAGAGTTAAGGGACGACTTCAATTTAATTGTTTGGATAGACATATAAATGAATGAAATTCCATACAAAATTTTATCACAAGTTTATTAATTGTCGGAAATAAGACTAAAAACAACTTAAGAGCTGTTAAGGTTTATATTAAATCAAAATTTAAGTACTCTCATTAAGAGATTGCTCATCATTTATCGGCAAAAGAGTTCTACTAAATAAAAAATAACTTTAAAAATATGCGCAAACCCGGAATCGAACCGGGGGCCCAACGATGGCAACGTTGGATTTTACCACTAAACCATTTGCGCTATAAATGCTCCGCGACGGGGAATTGAACCCCGGTCTACCATGCGACAAACGGTAATTCTAGCCACTAAACTATCACGGACTTCTTTTTATATGCAAAATTATGCAAAATTAGTTTCAATTAGATGTTGCAAAATTTATCAAACAGCTTAGTATAAGATGGCCGCACTAAATCGTGGCCCTACAAAATATAGAACGCATGAAATGCCTTATGATCTTACTTCAACTAGTACTCTCTGGGCTACACTTTGAGAAAGTCGGTTGTCAGAACTCGGGTATTCGTAAAATGGTATCATCTAACTTCAGTCGGAAATCAAACATATCAAACCATTAACATAAAATGATTTGGACACGTAAGTTTTGATGTACTTCTAAACCCGTCTTTTGTATTGAGTAGGGTTTTTCATTTTTAGTTACATTCTTCATTGACTTCATTGACTTTATTTATTCAAACATGAAATTCTTCTATGTGGTTGTACTTCCAGTTATATTTGTATTGGCTGCTATCTGTTACCTTCTACTCAGAAAGCCAACCATTATTACCATAATACCTGGTGTTTTATGTTGTTTTATGCTCCTTCTGGCAATTTTAACAGCTCCAGAATATATAGGGCGTTAAATTGGATCGTAATATATGTAAAGAATTGACAACTTCTAAAGAAATAGTGTTAAGTTTTGCTCGACTTTAAGGATAGTTTTATTGGAACATTTTTATTTTGATGTTAATCAAATTTGTACTTAAGCTCAATTAGTAGGCTCTGTATTTCAACTAAGATAACTTCTTTATTCAATACATATTAATCTTATAATAATGCTCTGAATTATATTTTTTCGCCTATGTATATATTGTAATATCGGAGTAAACTCTAGGATTTCCGACAACTGAGCTAGTGGCAGTACTACGATATTCTACAAACCGGGGAGGGCAGTTAGCTGACCTACAAAACTGTAATTGAGCTAGGAGCTAATATTGGAGGTGAAATAACCTATAAGACGTGAAATGCCTTATAAGTTCATCCAAGGGGACTGCTAAATTTATGAATACCCTACCTTACGAGATGAAGAGTCTCACTAAGATAGTTCAATTTAATTGAGCGATCTAAAATATACATATGCCACCTTAGCTTCTTTAGCGTCATAGCCATACCAGGGCAATACGGACTATTCTAACTCTATATTTTTGTCATTATCAACCACATAATCACTACTATAGACACTATTAGAAATGTATAAATCGGAAACATGATCATACCATAAAATATCCATTAGAGTATTCATTAAAAAGATGGCTGCACCATTGTTTAGTAAATAGGCCACCAGATGTGTTCAATCATTCTAGACTTACATTGCTCTTTCTCATGAACATATTTACGTGGTATGTATTATTGTCTATAATTCTATTTTTATTTACACTAGCTTCTATAATATTCACAACAATTTTAGTTAGCAAAAGCTTCGTCAAATTTAGTGAGAACGAAACGGTATCTAACATCACCTTCATCACATCTGGTCAAAGCCTTACCACAGTTCTCTTCATTAAGTGGAACTTCTTCAACCCATGGTTTCACACCCTTGGCAGCTGCTATTTCAAACATTTTAATTGCTTCTTCCTTACTACCAATTAAGGAACCTGACACCTTGATTCCCTTGACAAGTAAACTGAATGGAGCTAAGTTGATTGTTTCACTAACGGATGGGGCACCAACGGATACTAAAGAACCTAATGGCTTTAAAGTCGAAAGAAGGGAAGTAAAGTCAAGACTGGAGAACGAAGTAGCACAGTTCAAAAGCATATCAAATTTATCACTGTATTTTTCTGACCAGTCCTTTTCCTCACCGGTAGCAATAAAACCTGAAGCTCCCATTTGCTTAGTTTGTTCTTTCTTAGATGAAGATCTAGAAATGGCTACAACCTCAGCTCCGAGAGCACGAGCAAATTGAATAGCCATATGACCTAAACCACCAATCCCAATGATACCAACAGTCTTACCAGTAGCATCAAATCCAAGAGTTCTAATCAATGGTGAAAAAACTGTGAGACCACCACATAAAAGAGGTGCAGCATGCACAGATTCAATACCTTCTGGAATTGGGAAAACACAAGCTTCATTTGCAACTTTGTAACTAGCATATCCACCTTGAGTAACATAATTGTCGGCATCTGGATCTTGGTTATTATAAGTAGAAACCATATTTTTACAATGTTGTTCATTTTGGTTAATACATTGTTCACATTTAGTACAACAACTACTTTGGGCACCTACACCAACTCTTTGACCAACGCTTATATTCTTAACATCTTTACCAACCCAGGTTACATTACCAACAATTTCATGTCCAACAACTAAATCGTTTCTTCCTAATGGACCCCAGTCTCCTCTGACTGTGTGAATATCAGAACCACAAATACCACAACATTCGACCTTAAGAACAACATCAGTATCTCTTAATGGCTTTGGCTTGTATTCAACCAATTTTGGACTACTCCAATTTTCAGGTTTGTCAACGCCAAATCCTTTAAAAACTTCTGGAATACCTTGAGCAGACATATTTATTAACTAACTTTTGATTTCAATATAAAAGAAGTCAATTCAAGCACAATCAAGCTTTATATACTGTGCTTAATTAGTAAGACATCGCTCTGTATGCCGGAAAATAAAAAATCGACGTCAGAGTACAGAAGATTTTGATCGAACTAATGGAAAAAAATAATTCTTACATGCCTGAAACTATTAGTTTCTCCCTGCACTTTAGATTTCCATAGGCAAATAACGACTCTAAATTGCCTAAGTACAGCCACTCAATTCTAGAATCATCACACACAAAAAAACCAGTATTTTTGTACATTTTAAAATTTGTATGTTAATCTAATAAAACAATACTAACAAATATTAAATGAAATGATAAAGAAGCTAGATTATTTAAACTGAGCAATATCCTCCGTCAACTCTTATGTCTGTTCCTGTAGTAAAACTAGCAGCATCACTTGCTAAATAAATATATGCACCCACTAATTCATCGGGCCTTGCTTCTCTACCCATTGGAGTTAATCCCCACCATTTAGCTCTTTGCTCAGTAGGAATAGGATCTGATAATGGGGTGTTCGTGTAACCAGGAGAAACAGTATTTACTCTAGCAAATCCAGCAAATTCTACAGCAAGTGATTTACCCATATGCAATACAGCAGCCTTGGCTGAGTTATAGGAGGTCTGATAGTTAGGAACATTTACAATATGAGCAGACATTGAAGCAGTCATGATTAATGATCCCTTACCTTTTTCTTTAAAAATCTCACCGGCATATTTTGCACAATAGAAAACACCATGAACATCAACGTCATAAATTCTTGTCCAATCTTCTATAGTAATGTCATCGTTTAAGATTGAACCTTTGGTCCAAGCGATACCAGCATTAGCAACGAAAACATCGATGGTGCCAAAATCTTCTTTGATTTGATAAATGACCTCTCTAACTTGTTCAGGATTAGTAATATCTACTTGGTAAAACTTAGATCTTACACCATATTCTTTGACAAGTCTTTCTGGAAGTACTTTATCGTGTCTAAAGTCCATAATAGCCACATCACTGCCAGCTTGCGCATAACCCTCTGCAATAGCACCTCCGATAGCACCAGCAGCACCTGTGATAACAGATACCTTACCTCTTAAAGAGAATCTATCCATAATATTCTTTGGTAACTGTTCTGGCTCAGTAGGAACATAGTTGTTTTCACCAGGTTTAATTAATGATTGATATTTCAAGTCGCTCACAGTCATGATTTCTATTTATGAATATTTTCTAGAAGGTAGGGTTCTAAAAAAAAGATTTAAGTAAAGAAGATAATGTTAAAGTGCTGCCATTTTATATTATTACTGTGTCATCTCCGAGAAACTACATCGGAGTGACTCTCTCCTATAAACTTAGATTCTCGGGAAAAATTACTCATAACCATTAAACTCCTTGCCCCGCATTTCTTTTTCCAACCGTATTTTTAGATAAAAAAGAAATTAGTAAACAAACCGCCCTGAAGAATAATAGAAATATTACGCTAGCTGAAACGATGAAAAGTAAAATATGATCACTATGGGTACAATAATATCCTTAACATAATCATTTCTCACGAACCTTTAACTTGAGAATATAATAAGTAAAAATATTGTATGTCGAAACCCAAGGAACATTGAAAGTTTAAAACTGAGGGAACTACTATCTCATTTGAAAAAGTACGGAAATATCTTACAAACATGAAGCTCGGGTTCAGGTGACATTGCTAAAGAAAAATTAAGAGTAAGTTAAGGTCACTCCTATACAGGTTTTAATGCTTTGACGTATTATTCCTTTTTCTTTGAAACAGACGACATAGCATTGCAAAGAAATACTTGAAATTCAAGATTGGCAAGAAACTCCATATTTAGGTTAAGTAAAATAGATACAGGATTCTTAATCAAAGTGTGATAATTATAACAGTTTTTAGGCGATTGGTAGATATTTGTGAGCATATTGATAAATTTCTTATTTTATAGGTTATAAGGAAGTAATGATATTGCTTTACTCTATATATCTATATACGAATCCATAATTCATATTTTAAATATATGGAGTCATTGAAAGTAAAATAGTAGTTTCTTAATCATATATTTGAACAGAACAGCATATCCTGTAAAATATCAGATTAATATCATAATTTAGGACACCTATACTGTATTATTTGCTGGTTGTGGTTGTATAATCTATAGTTATAGACTATAACTACACAGAATTAAAGCCCATAAAATTATGGTTTTGTGTAACCATCTAAAAATAAAAGTATGGTGACATCAAGATGCTTTTTTGACCATTATTAGAAATGTTTAAAATTCTACCTTATAGCAATTGTAGAACTAGGTATTGATTTGCCAATCACATATATATGATCGAAAATGGTAATACAAATAATTTTTCAAAATGATCTTTTTTTGAAATTTCAATGAAATTTCAATAATCATAAAAGAATTATTTTAAAAATATTTTAGAATGGACTAACTGGTTATAAATTAACTTCTGGAAGAGATAATGTGAATTCTCCATATTTCTCTTACAGGATAAAGATATAGTTACAAAAGTTCATAATTTCATTACTATTCTTGATGAAAAAGAATATTTTAAATATACTATGGAATGCGAAGTTATGTAAGAGTAATATTAGTCAAAAGAAAGAGTAAATATTAAAACAATATGTCTAAAATGAGAGTATTGTCTCTGAAATATATTGATATTCCTTGCTAAGAATATTTTAACATGGCAACCAATGGAAGCTCTCTATTCAGTGCAAATATACAATACAGAAGGACGGAAGCAAATATTCCGCAGCCAAAAATAAAGATCTCGGCCAAATCTCCTCTCTGAAGACCTATAAATTGAATAAAAAAGCTCTTGAAGTTCAATTTCTAAAATAATTACATTTTAAATCATCATTATGACTGACAAAATCACTAGTATCATTGAGCCAAAGCTTGGTAACCTTCCTACTGAAGCACCACAATTAGCATCCAATGTTTTAGACCTCTTTACTTTAAAAGGTAAAGTTGCATCCATTACGGGATCTTCGCAAGGGATTGGTTTAGCAGTTGCTACAGCATATGCCCAAGCTGGGGCAGATATTGCAATTTGGTATAACTCATCTCAAGTGGATCAAATTGTCGAAGAATTATCATCTAAATATAAGGTTAAAGTAAAGGCTTACAAGGCCGCAGTAGATGACTATGAAGCCGTTAGGAGTACTATTAAGCAAATTGAGACTGATTTTGGAACAATCGATATATTTGTTGCTAATGCTGGTGTCGGCTGGAAGTCATGTCCAGTCACCGAATCGTCTTTAGATGAATACCATAAGGTGATGAAGGTTAACCTTGATGGTGTTTACTACGCTGCTAAATGTGTTGGACCAATCTTTGAAAAGAACAAGAAGGGATCTTTTATTATAACTGCATCACAGGCTGGCCATATAGTCACCGTCCCTATTGCTCAAGCTGCTTATAATGCAACCAAGGCTGCAGTTATTCAATTGGCAAGATCTCTAGCTATTGAGTGGGTTTCATTTGCAAGAGTTAATACAATTTCTCCAGGTTATATACTTACAGAAATTGCTAAACATGTTCCATTTGAAGTTAAGTCTAAATGGTGGCCGTTAATTCCAATGGGTAGGGAAGGATTACCACAAGAACTAGTTGGTGCATTTTTATATTTTGCATCTGATGCTTCTACTTTCACAACTGGTTCTGATTTAGTTATTGACGGAGGTTACTGTGTCCCCTAGGTACTTTAGTATTAGCTATATATCAAATCATGATTTACTGAGATAAAAATAAAAATTAAGCGCTTCACATAGTCAGGTGTTTATATGTAAATAATGTAACATATCCTATCTGGCTGCATAAGTTTTGCTGAGGTCTGAACTTAAATTCTATAATGCTTATTTATATTAATATATATCAGATGCAGATAAGAGAGTTTGCGCTTTCATAGTGAGTTCACTAGCATACGTTACTTTGAATAATTTTGGTATTATTAAAGTTCGCCACATACATGTACTCTGAGTGTATTGGAGAAAAAGATATGAACTCTTTCGACCTATTTCTGAAAATTATATCTTCCAAAAAAAAAGAAAGCGGAATAAAAGTTTCCGTTTCTAACATACACTTGTAAATTTCGCGGGGTGCATCAAGATTTGTTGCACCCAAATGTATTAAGCGGATAAAGTATTTCCGTTTCCTTTGAAGTATTGAAAAATTGTGGGGTCAAAAATTTTATTCTTAAATATCTAGGAAGCCAATACAAGATAAAAGTGAAGGATCGAGAAGTTCCGTTGATGTTGTCTTACAGCTTATAATGTCGCGGGGAATAATGGTACATTCCATCTATAGATTGTCCTAGTATAAATAGAAGACAATAATGATACTATAGATTTATCTATAACTATTAGCAATAATAAAATGAATTTGATCTTGAGATTTTTACATAGGGTAAGAGAAGCATATCAAAAATATCCTCACACTTACAATATCTATATTATTGGACTTACTGCCACGACATCAGGGATGATGTTTGGATTTGATGTTTCTTCAATTTCATCATTTGTTTCCCAGGATTATTATCAAAATTATTTTGGCCATCCCGATTCAGATGTACAAGGTGCAATTACTGCATCGATGTCAGCAGGAAGTCTCTTTGGTTCTTTATTTTCAAATCATATTTCAGAACCATTTGGAAGAAAAATGGCATTGATATTTTGTGCAATATTTTGGATAATAGGTGCCATTATTCAAAGTAGCAGTAGGGATCTTGCTCAACTTATTTGCGGTAGAGTTATTTCTGGTTTTGGGATTGGTTTAGGTTCTACAACTGCGCCTGTATATTGCTCTGAAGTATCACCTGTATCTTTAAGAGGAGTAATGGGTGGACTATACCAGATGGCTATTACTCTTGGAATTTTAATAATGTTTTTCATTGGCTATGGTTGTCAAAAAATTAATGGAGTAGGTTCTTTTAGGCTTGCTTGGGGATTACAAATGATACCGGGAATTTGCTTAGTATTGGGAGTTTTATGCTTACCAGAATCACCTAGGTGGCTAGCCAGTCACGACCAATGGGAAGAGGCAGAAAAGACCATAATACAGTTAAATAACAAAGAAAATCAAGAAAAAGTCTTCACAGAAATTGAAGAATTAAGAGATAGTGTAGTATTCTATGAGTTATCTAAAAATACAACATATGTGGATCTTTTCAGAAAGAAGAATCGTAAAAGTTCGATAGTAGGAATATCTGCTCAAATTTGGAATCAATTAACCGGTATGAACGTCATGATGTATTATGTGGTCTATGTATTCGAAATGGTTGGATTCAAAGGAAACACTAACCTCATAAGTTCAAGTATCCAGTACGTAATTAATTTTGGTGTTACTGTGATTTCTTTACCTTTGCCTGACTATGTCGGAAGAAGAACATTAATGATTGGAGGTGGTATTGGTATGATGATCTGGCTATTTTTAGTTGGTGGGTTGTTTGCAAGATATTCTGAAAGGATTCCAAATGTTGCCAGTAATGCTACAGTGGTGATATATATCCCAGATGAACACAACAGAGCAGGTAAGGCGATAATTGCTTGTTGTTATCTCTTTGTGGCTACTTTCGCATCTACTTGGGCAGTTTGTTCTTGGGCCTATGTTGCAGAGATATTTCCAAACAGGACCAGAGATAAGGGTACATCAGTTGCAGTAGCTTGTGATTGGGCGTTCAATTTCGCTCTTGCCATGTTTACCCCGTCAGCATTTAGAAACATCACATGGAAGAGTTATTTCTTGTATGGCACTTTCTGTGGAGCCATGTCGATACATGCTTTCTTTGGCTATCCTGAAACTAAAGGTAAGACTTTGGAAGAAGTTGATATCCTCTTTCAATCTGGAATTCCACCATGGAGAGGAAAGGCTTTTGTTCCACCGGTATATGATTTAGAAAGCGATAATGACAAACATGAAGTTACTCATATCGAAGTATCACAAACTAAGCAAGTAGTAGTATAATAGCTCTTTAAATTTAAATAAATAATCTCTAAATTTACCACAGCAAGAATATATACATATTTCTTCACCAAAAAATATCGCTAGTGTTAGAGGTATTTTTATCGTATATTTTAGTAGCAGCAGACGCACTCCATAATACTATACTGCATACCATTTTTTCGCATTTCTGAATTAAATGTGTTCGTGAGGAGTCATAAGGCTAACAATAATGGCCCCTACGAATTCTTGTGACTTTTGTAGAAAAAGAAAGTTAAAATGCTCTAGAGAAGAACCTAGATGTGGTAGATGTATTCAATTCGATAAAGAATGTATTTATTCCCCTAGACCACAGCGCGTTCCAATAACAAAAGTTCATGTTCAGAGGTTAGAAAGAAAGATCAAAACTTTAGAAGAGTTGCTATTACAATTCGTGAAAACAAGAGAAAATTTGGATACTCTATTAAATTGTACTGATAATGGAATGATAAAAAATAATGAAGATGAACAACTTGACGATACTGATAACAGTCCAAATTCGATCCACTCAGAATCCAATAGTACTCTAAAGGCCGATGATTTCCTTGTTTTCGAAGACTTCAGTAATTTTCCACTGTGGGAGGAAAATGATAATGATATTAACGATGATGATGAAATAAATAAAATGTATGATAAAAGTTTATCGTCGTTTTTTGAATCTTCGGTTGATGTAATAGATGGAATGGGTGCATTAAATATTGAAAAAAACAATAATGTAAATAAAAGAAATGCATTTTATGGAATATCTTCCAGTAACGGTTTGTTGAGATTTCTACGTAGTAAACTGGCTTCACGGTATCAGGAAAAACAAAAACATCATACCGCAATGAAATCTTTACTTAATGAAGCTAATATTAGTTTACTAAAAAGTAAACACTCTGAGGTATTACTAGATGATGTTAATTTAAGAAATGAGTTAATAAATTCTTATTTTGAGAATTACCATAAATCTTATCCATTTATATTAAAACTGGACTTTATGCTACAGTATGAAACACGCAGACAGAATGCTAAAAGCTACAAGTCTGAGAACATCAAAGAAATTTCCTTTGATATTTTGCTTAATACTATCTTAGCTATTGGCTCTTTATGTAAATTAGGAGAATCTTCAATAATTGATTTGCTCTATTATCGAAGAGTTCGTACTAGTCTACAGAGAATTAATTTAATGGAATGCAGAAATTATCAAATTCTAGAAGCAATAATAATATTGGGAAATTACGTCCAGAAAAGAAATAAACCAAACACATGCTGGAATTATCATGGATTGGCGTTGCGTATGGCAATTAGTTTTGGGCTTCATAAGGAAGTGAATGCATTAGATTTAGATATTCAAGACTTTAAGGTAAGCGAGATTCTTGAGAAAAGAAGACGGTTATGGTGGGGCTTGTTCTTTTTCGATGTGGGATTGAGCATTACTTTTGGACGCCCCATACACTCTCCAACACTCGAGTCAATTGATATAAGATTTCCTATGAATATCGAGGATGACGAATTAAGAAATTTAGAAAAAGGAAAAGGGATCGAAACACTATCTAAGAATTATCCTACCATTTACGCTGGTTTAATCCAAGAAGCTAGACTCTCCAAGATATCTTACAAGATTTATAACTTCATTACAAAAGTCTCAGAAAGCAGTGAAAATCCTATTTCAAGTATGTTATGGGCAATCAATTTGAATAAGCTTATATTAAATTTCATAAAGTCAGTTCCTGATTATTTTCAAGAAGACGATAATTATGTTCATCAGCATTTAAAAGAAATCTGTCCCTCTGAATGGTTCCATATAAAATTAGATGGATCATTAAGCATACCAAAGTGGTTTGAAATATCCAGAAGACGTATGATTTGGAGATATAAGAATATACAAATTCTTATGTTCCGGAAATTTATTTGTGAGTCTTCATCTTTTTTTAATAAATCATCTTCATACTTGAGTTATTACAGCATTCCCATTTCCAAAAAGCTTCTTGATATGTGCATTTCCATTTGTCATAAGGCTGCCGGCGAAACTATTACATCTATATCAAATTTTGTTAATAATTGTGAACTTGATACATTTTCTAGCTGGTACTCAACGTATTTTGTCTTTCAGGCAGCATTAATACCCATTTTGTTGCTATATATGTATCCTGATATCAGCTACGAGGCAATGGACATAGAGCTATGCCTTCATGAAATAGAGTTATCGAAAAGTAATTTAAGAGTACTAAAAAAGTATAACAATTCAGCTGAAACACTAGAAGAAACAATACAATCATTAGTTTCTCCAATTCTTAAACAATTTCGAGCAGAAGGATCTGGAGCTGGAGATTTTAGTAATTTAGTTATGAATAATGATTTCAATAACCTTCCTTTAGCACCAAATTTGTTTTCAGGAATGTATTTTGATCTCCCTGGAATCAATGAAATGGATCCCAATACAGAATTATATTCGAATAGGGTTAGTGATAATAATTTCCAAACCAATTTTCCTAACCAAATATCTGATCCTTTGTCTACTGACTATTCATTAAAAGTTGATCCCAATAGTGAAATATTAAACAGCTTTCTACAAAATGAACTTTTAACGGATAATATTCAGGACATTGATAATTTTTCTGAATATTCTTAGTTTCCTAACTCCAATTAATTATTTACATTAGAAAAGAGCATCAATTTACTAAGCTATTATCTTTTTAAAAATTTTTGCATAAAAAAATACCCAACGAAGAAAACTCACTATTTTTTTTTCAGCTCCAGCTAGTTCAGAATGCGTCATAACTATAGGGCTCAATCAATAATTGTGCCTAAGCATATCCTAAAAACGATTGAAGCATGGTTTTAAATTTAGATTAGATATCTAAAATAAAATGCAATATACTTACAATTTCCCCGGTAGTTTAAGAGAGAAAATAGATAACATCATATCCTAAAATATTCACTTCCCAAATCAATCATTTATAGATGATTTAGGTCTATATGATTAGGCCTGATAGCTAGAAAAACCAATTCTGCTTAAAAAAATCTTCTAGCAACAATCCGATTAAAATATGATATTTAACGAAGTGCGGATATCCTCTCATTTTGCATAATATCTGTGGTTGGGGACTGGGGTTAATAATACCATCATAATTAAGTACGCATAGAATAATTCAAGTAAGATTTTGGTAGGGTTCAGGTAGTTTTAAAGCACAGAACTTCCATAGAAGTATTCTCCCTATATTATCTTCTTCACTATACCTTTCTATTAATTTCATTTAATATTTTATATGATGTGAGTTCATTTAACCTGAAAAAGAAAACTTTGAGATACATCAGTGTAGGCTTAGTAAAATATTACATTAAATATTGGACAATTTATCAAAAGGAGACTGCTAAGATAGACAAAAAAGAAAACCTAAAACAATCCCCCAATAAACAAGATCATTCATTGATTAAGTAAACATCAATTAAAGTTCAATTGAAATGTACCAAATTGGAATTTTTTCGACTCAAAAAGCAGGAAGTCGTACTTCCTAGTCAATTATTCTCCTATCTCTTATCATTTGTCTTCGCACGACTTACTCAGGATATCATTGATTGTAACTAAAATAGAACATAGAGTTAAATTGGAAGCAGACATAAATGTTTGGCTCATTCGGTAAAATAAAATCTAAAAATGATTCTTGTAAAAAAGAGTTGACAGAGAATAAACATAAGTCAATGAAAGGGGTAAAAGTTACTAAGTTTATTATGGGACCTTCCAGTAGGTCAACTACAGGATGTTTATGCTGTCGTAAAAGACGGTACGTATAAATTGAATTTCTTATCGGTTACGAATACTAACATAATTAGTAAAAAGTGTGACGAGAACTATCCTATTTGTAATTCTTGCAAGAAGAGAGATATTGAATGCTTATGGAGTAGCAATAGAAAGGAATTAATACAAAAGAAGAATTTTGGTTTTACGAATAGAAGGATAATAGAGGAAAACCACAGTAGTAAAAAAGGGATTAAATGTATCAAAGAAAAGAAAGCTGCACCCAATATAGATAATGAAGTGTTAGATAGAGTAAAGGATAAGAATGAATGTTTAACTGAAGATACTTTAAATTGGTGCCCTAAGATTTCTGATATAGAAATAGATGGAAATCCAACAAATGGCGACGAACATACTGATTATATACCAAGGTCTCCCAGGTCAACAATGTTTGATGGTATGGAAGATATTAGCATTCACTATTTTGAGTATTTCAAAGCTCGAGTAGCCACATCTGTTAGTATATCTCCAATTAATTCGAATTACTTCCTTAAGACGTTTGCCATGTTAGCTCATTCCAACCAATCTATATTATCAGCATTGTGTTCATGGGGTAATTTATTTTTAGATGGACCCAATCCCACCTCACGGCTGTTGTTGATAAAAGCTGCAATAGGAATTAACAAAGAATACTCATCTTTTAGGAACCTCCAAAAATATGAGTTCTATATATTATTTAATTTCCTTTTAATAGCTGTTGGGATTGAAATATGCTCAGGTGATACTAAAAATTGGTACCTTATATTTGAGAAATTTAAACCATTGATATCTGAAAATGGTGGATTGAAAGTAATTAGTAAGATGTTCAACGACTCTAATGACATCAAATTCCTAATTCTTAATTTTATTTTTCATGATATTATGACTTCACTGGCATACATTTCAGGATCTTTATTCGAAAATGAAGAATATAAGGAGCTATTGAAAGAAAATAAGTTTTTAGAGATGACAGATTATGGTCTTGATCCATTGCAAGGCTGCATAGAACCAGTTTACCTCATACTCGGGGATATAATAGCAAACAGTAAACATCTACGAACTTTAAGGCAGGAGCTTAAACAGCTTGAAATATGCACTTTAACTTCTTCAAGATTTCAAGTAGATATAGTACTTTATAAACATAAAGAAGTTGAATATTTAGAGGAAATTCATAAGCGTACTGAAAAATTAAGGCAAGACATTGATAAATGTTTACCTAATGAATATCAACTTCTGCTTATACTTGAAGATGATGATGAACTTGAATTACATTTGAGGTTATTTGAGGTGTATATAAACGTGTGCAAAATTTCACTAAATATGCATATTCAACAGCTACCACCAGCATCCCCTGAACAGCAACGTTTGTATATAAAAACGAGTGTAATTGTTGATACGCTAATAGATACAAAAATGATCACTGCACTCTCATTGCTGTTGTTGTTATGTGGAACCTTGTGTATTTCACAGTATGATAGGACTAAAATGTTAGCAAGACTTGAAAGGGTTTATAGGTTGCATCCAATAGGCAATGTGAAGAAGATCCAAGAATTAGTCCAAGAGTATTGGAAGAGAAATCCAACTGGTAAAATCCATGTCGATTGGGTAGATATATGCGAAGAGAAAGGCTGGTGCTTACCAATTGTGTAATAGAAGGTGGCCGTGATGGATTATTGATGATATAAAGTTTATGCTTTTTTAATTTCCTACCCCCACTACTCTCGCGCTCTTTGTGGATATTTCCCCATGCATAAAAAACGGAAGTGCGATAACTTCCTAATTAATACTATTGAGGTTTATATAAACTAGGCACTAAGTCTTTCTAGTTTCTAATTTTTTTCTAAATACTTATAACTAGTAAAATGACCAAATATGTAATTTTAGGGTATGCTAGATTTATATGCTAAATGCGATTTTAATTTTAAATATTGACTAACGACATTAAGTGGAGGAGTAATAGGATGTTACACGGCTTATGAATTATTAGGTAGAAATATCAAAGGGGAGGACATAACAATTATAACAGCACATTTGCCAGGCGACTTGTCACCACAGTTTGCCTCTCCTAATGCCGGTGCAGGTTTCGTTACAACCACTTCTGATGATCCCTTTATTCGGAAATGTGGATATTACAGCTATAAGAAACTTCATGAAATTCAACTGAATCATTTCTTCAGAGACTCACTAGTATTAACTAATATAGAGGAAACTTGGGACGAACTCCCTGATCCCCAAAGCATTGCAGACTTTAGCACTTATGTTAAAGACTTCAGATTGATGACAGAAGATGAATTACCTTTATCTGCTAAGTTTGGAATAAAATTCACGTCCTGGGTTATAAATGCACCGTTGTTCATGGAAAGGTTTAACTTTTTTTTGAGCTCAAAGGGCGTTACTATAGTCAAGAAACATATTAATCATATTGATGAAGCCTTTTTGGATCATACTTCGGTGGTCTTCAATTGTACCGGTTTGGGGTCATTGACATTGGGAGGAGTTGAAGACAAGGATGTATTCCCAACTAGAGCACAAGTTGTTGTTGCAAAAGCTCCCCATATTGAAAAGACTCAATTTCACTGGGGAAAAGATGCAACATATATTATCAAAAGACCTAATTCTAAGGATGAGTTAATTTTGGGCGGATTTTACCAACCACATAACTGGCATAGAGATATTTTGGGCCATGAAACTAAAGATATTTTAGACAGAACCACGAAATTGTGCCCAGAAATCTTGCAAAATAATGCTCTAGGAAAGCATATAGGTGATCTAGAAATCAAAAGAGTTGTTGCTGCGTTGCGTCCATCTAGAAAAGGGGGGCCACTGATTAGAAGAGACGATCTAAAAGATGGAAAGATGGTCATCCATAACTATGGAGCAGAAGGAAGTGGCTATATGTTAGGACCCGGTTTTTCAAATCATGCGGTATCATTATTGGATAGTCCTAAACCTTCCTTATAGATATCTTCCAGATACAAAGTATTAAAAACATATTTATAGTCGCAATTGCTATCAAAATGGATATTAAGATTAGAAAATTAGTTTAAAAATATCGAAGTTAAGTTAATTAAGAGTAATACTTCTCGGATATTCAATGTAAGTAACGAATGATGATAAACTTTCTCTAAGGTAATTATCTATCCCAACTCATGTCACTCGTTCTTACAAGCATCATTTAAAATATATTGAGATTTAGTTTTTTTTATCATCTGTAGATGCTTAACTTACATATTAGGGTACCTTGTGTTAAAAATTCCTCATCAAACTATAAAAAAAGCGGTTACTCTACGAATTTTCTTAGTATATTTTCAATATCAAGCTAATTTTTGTCTTAGAGACCCTTTGTGCTTCAAATTTGTTGGATTTTGATGATACTTGGATGCAAATGCCAAATACTAATTAGTGTTACAATAACGCTAAATAAATATTCCATATTAAATCGTTTTAAAACTATTATATATCTAAATATATACTTTTATGTTCATAAGATTTACAAAACCAAACCCAATAGAATCAAAATATCAATCTAATACACCATGGAAGAGAAATCTTAGCTAGAGACATTTGCGTAATCACTCATAATTGACCTATGCCAAGTTTGTATATACTATTCAAACGCCTCACACTCAAATGCAAGTGACCAAACCTTCAACACATGACGTATTTACTCAGGAAATAATGGTATTTCTTTTGGTTTGTGGAACTAAAAACTCATGCGCTTCTCAATATAACGGCTTCCTACTGGTTGAAAATGTACAGGTACGCGACATTATACACGTGATAAAATAATTTCTTTTCTTCAGCCAAGATGGTAAATAACCGAGCCAATGAGATCGACTTGGATGTCTAATATTATATTAGCAATTAAATTGCAAATTAATCCGGGTCAAACATGGAGAGCTTAGTCCTATATTTTGTATCTATTAATATTCTTTTTCAGACACACTGACGGATCCAGGTATATCAATTAATGCTAAATAACTGGTTAAGATATAAATTGAAATCACTCTAGGGGAATTTGTTTGTATTACTCTCTTGTAAATCCTGTAAGTCCTCTTCAAACATGGTTTCACACTCCTCTTTTTATGTCTTTTTTGACATAGGCCGATCTATATTTCCGTTCCTAGTACATATAAGTTTCATATCATTAATTCTTTGCAATTAATTGAACTCGTATACTACTAAATAGTATTTGCAACTTGTACCTCACCATTTTACTGCAAATATTTAATCAGCGGAGTCAACTCAATTATTAGGTGCGTTTAATTGATGCATCTTCTTGTTAGCAAAAAATCTTGATGGTGAAACCACTTTATGTGGATCAAAGATTTTGAGCAAGTTTTAACAAACAACTAATATTATAAGATCTCAACTTCCTAGTAAGTACATTTAGAATTAACAATCAGCCATTTCAAACGTCTAATCACTAGTTCAACTAATTATAGCTCATATGAGTCAATTAGAAATGTCGCACGCACCTTCATAATGCAGCTTTATGTGCATTCTGCGACATATCCCTGGCAAAAAAATTTTACTTCCGCATAACGAGATGCATGCTCAATCAGGTAATTTCAAAAGGAATTTTCAAAATCAATTATATAAATCCAATTGGCTCTCTTATTATCAATAAATCTTCTTGGGTTTGGTTATCATAATCCCACAAAGAATACCAAGTCAAGTTTCTACCATAACGGTACATTTAAATATGAGTTACGATCAAGAAAAGATAATTGGTGAAACCAAAAAGCAAGATTCTTTTGACACCAATGGTATTGAAGAAAGTAGCTCTGCCAATGGATCTGTTGAAGAAGGTAAGTTAAGCTTTCTTAACAAGATGGCCCGTGCCTTGAATGGTGAAACTAAAGGTATTGAGTTAATCACAGATGAAGAAAAAACTGATGATTCAGTAATGAACGCTGCCAGTATGTGGTGGTCTGCAAATATGGTCATTGCTACTTTTGCTGATGGTGCTCTTGCAGTTCCAGCATTTGGCTTAAGTTTCTGGCAAGCTACATTTACTATCATCTTCTTCTCTATTTTAGGTGTTTTCCCAGTTGCTCTTTTCTCTGTTTTTGGTCCAAAATTGGGGTTGAGACAAATGGTGTTATCCAAGTTCTTGCTTGGTGACTTGTGTATGAGACTTTTTGCTATTATCAATATGATTGCCTGTGTTGGTTGGGGTGCTGTGAACATTATGTCTTCTGCCCAATTATTGCATATTGTTAACAACGGTGCTTGTCCTCCTTGGGCCGGTTGTTTGATTTTAGTTATTTGTACTATTATTGTTACATTTTTCGGTTATAATGTTATCCATGCTTATGAAAAATGGTCATGGATTCCAAATGCTGTTTGTTTTATTGCTATCATCGCTAGAATGGCTATGGCTGGAACTTTTACTTCAAATGCGCCAAAGTCTGATACACCATTCCCAGGTGGTGCTGTTGTTGCAGGTGATGTATTATCTTATGGTTCTCTTGTTTATGGTTTTTCTACTGGTTGGACTACATATGCTGCTGATTACACAGTATATCAACCAAGAAATGCTAATGCTTGGAAGATCTTTTGTGGTGTTTTTATTGGTGTTTATATTCCAGTCGTTTTTACTATGATATTAGGTGCTGCTTGCGCTACCGGTATTAACAATAATGAAAGATGGAGGGAATTATATAAACATGACTATGTTGGTGGTTTAGTCTACGCTATTTTGGTTGAAGATTCTTTACATGGATTTGGTGAATTCTTATGTGTCATTTTAGCTCTTTCTACAGTTGCTAACAACATTCCAAATATGTACACTATTGCTTTATCTGCTCAAGCTACTTGGAGTCCATTTAGCAAGGTTCCAAGAGTCTTCTGGACTATTGTTGGTAACTTTGTTACTTTAGCTATCTGTATTCCAGGTTACTACAGTTTCAATTCAGTTATGACTAACTTCATGTCTTGTATTGGTTACTATTTATCTATCTACCAAGGTATTTCTCTTACTGAGCACTACTATTTTAGAAGAGGTGATTTCAGCACATATGAATACGAAAGAATTGACGACAAGAACGCATATCCATTAGGTCTTGCCGGTCTCTTTGGATTCTGTTGTGGTGTTGTCGGTGTTGTTGTCGGTATGAACCAAACTTGGTACACTGGTGTCATTGGTGCAAAGATTGGTGATGGAGGTGACATTGCTTGGGAATTAGGTCTTGCTTTTGGTGCCATTGGTTATTTGATATCAAGACCTATCGAGAAGAAATACTTACGTTAGCATAACTTGTAAAATAAGTAAAAATTAATGCATAGAAACTATAGAAATGAATATTAATGTTAAATTAAATTATCTGTAAGGTATAGTTCGATAATCTTAATGATTTAGAAGGGTAATCTAATTATCAGGGAAGAATTCTAGAGAAGAATTTCAAGAATCCAGAGATTATAGATATTTAATTCATGGCAAAAATTCTGGGATATTTAATAATCGTCCCAAAGCAATCATAGATTGTATTCAATTATGTAAAATTCAGCAAATACTATCGATGAAACTTGTATACTAGTATTGTCCGTTTAGTACATTTATTGCAGTCAATTTAGACAATAAACTTTTCAGCCTAATACAAAAGAAGAAAAATAAAAACTGATTCTGTGAAATAGCATAAAATAATGATAAACCAATACTTATTACAGAAATCGAGATGCCTAAGCAAGCTTATGAACTAAAAGTATTATTACAACCAATTAAATTGTTACATGCATTTATACTTAAAATAAATAACATGTACTAGGACATCAAAACAAAAAAGTTGATAGTAGTTTGTAATTCATTTTAACAATAAGCTAAAATTCATACTGAAAATAGTCTCCATTTAGTAATGCTGTTGAAACTTTGAATTGCAAATAGTTAACATATCTTGTATAATTAAGCATTAATGTGTCCAGATAAAAATTGTACTATCAATCATTAATTAATATTCAAATTAGTATTTGAAGGTCATTTTAATATTGGGCTAAGTGATAGTCTAAGATGTTGCAACCAAGCTTACGAGTTGAGAGCATTCCACGAAATAAAATAAGATTACCACTTAAGAACAAATTCAAGTACAAACTTCAAGGTTCCCCGGTTTAAATTCTCTTAAAGGACAACTGTTGACTTAGTGTGGGGTGTCTAATTATCATCATTTCTCATGGTAATGTCATTTTCGTATGCTGCAGATCTGCTGAATTCTAGTTGTCTCTTTTTGTTAATAACCAATCGTAGTTCTTTTGATTGGCTTAAAGTCTCATGCTTTGGAGATGTTTCTAGGGAACAGTAATTACATAAAGTGTACGACCAAAGTTTAGGTATGATTAACATTATTATATTTCTATATATGTCACAAAATCAAAATTATATAATATTTTTTATCTCATCAAATTGGGGTATATAATTTGGGATATTAAACACATTTTTTTGAAACAATAATAACACATTTGAGATATTAACACACTTGAGTAATTAACACATTTAAGTCCTTTAAGAATTATTTAATCCAAATATTCCCTAATACTATATTTTGTTAATCATTTCATTGTGATAAAAAGAACTCTAATTAATAATGTTAGACGAAGCAGTTCTTGAAACTCGTGCTATTAAGCATTTAACTAGGACAATCAAACAAAAGATTCGCGATCATAAGGTAACATATGATTATTGTAAATGGAATAGAGAATGGCAAACATCGGCTGCGACTACTGATTCAGTAGTGAGATTTATGTTTGGATTGAAAGATAATCAAGTAGAAGAAATTAAATATCTTCGTAGTGTCTTTCAATTAATAATATGTCATTTTTTAAGGACTATACGGAATGATAAGACATTAATGTTAAAATTCTTCAGATTCTATATGAGCTTGCCAGTATTTGAATATGAGTATAGATCCAAATATCATGATAGAATGGAGGATATACCACCATTCAAAGGAAGTGAAACAAGCAATACGTTCATGTTAAACATGTGTAACTTTAGTTTCAAAAATAGTTATAAAAAAATTAAAGAATCCGAATTAAAGGAAGGCATGAATCAAATATGTGATGATGGAAATATAAATTACGGAAATGTAGCTACATTTGTGGTGCCATTGGAAGAGGAAATTGATGAAATTGAACTAAAACTGGAATCACATTTCATATCAAATTCTCAAAATACTCTCTTTAAACCTCTAATTTCTTTAATTAGAAAATCTTTGAATAAACATTTTAATCTTGATTTTGAGAGAGTGAAAGACCCAAACACATCGGAAAAGAATCCCTCAACCACAAAAGTTGATTTAGCCCTTTACTTACCAAAAAAGGGTGGTGTATCTTCATGTATTGAATTCAAACAATTTCCTATTGCTCCTCAATATTTTGGTCCTAAGGGGAAATTTAAACCAGAAGATCTATTTAAGGATTACGAAGAAGATAAGAAGGGAAATCCTGAAAAAGGAAAATCTTTAGCCTTGCATAAGTTCCTAAGACAGATTATGTGTGAGATGTTGAGCCATAAATGTGACAGAGGGATCTTAACTGATTCTTATACTTATATTTTCCTTGAAATTGACTTGGAACGTTGTGTAACAATTATGAATGAAAACTCTGGAGAAAATGCCAAGTTTGATGAGCCTAGAGAAGCACCAATAAATTACACTATAAAGAATTGCCATACACCCAATGTCACTCTTCGTCAGACCCTTCTTGATTTTTTTAATAAATCGATTGTAAATGAAAGCACGTTGAGACAGAAAGAAGAGCAAATGGCCAATCTTACAGAATTTTACAGATTAAGTGACGAAGATTTTCCTAAGCGTATGCACGTCAAGAGAAATAAATCTAGAAATAGCAGTAAATTAGGCGATGGTCGTGAATTTAATACACAAGAAAGTAGTGATCATGGAATTATAGACGACAGCAGCATTGAAAGTAGCTCAATTTTTTCAGATGCACTCTACTCGAATGGTTCTGATGAAGCTAATGATTTAATTGATAATTCTAAACTGGAAAAAGT
>JAKUBG010000049.1:0-22074 GCA_030563145.1 Schwanniomyces polymorphus var. africanus
ATTTGGTATAAAAGTATTCTTGCTTAAGGTTTGAATATTTCCGAACCCTTGGTATGAGCAATTCCGAACCGGTAGTTTGAATAGAAAATAAAAATGCTGTATTATATACTCTAATTATTCAGTTTTAAAACTATACACTATAATACGAAGAATTGATTGATTCTATTTTATTCGAACGTACCTAAAATTTATTATGTATAAATATTGCTGAATTGACAAATTAAATAGTCACTAACTTTACTAACTAAGTTTGCCTTTTCAGTTAGAATACATACTATATACTATTTATGCTGTCTTGAATTACAAATGGGTATATAGTTTCAAATAACATCCGTGAAATATGTCATCGGATATACAGACTAATATAGTAATTCCACTTCGTTATATCCGAGTGACATTATTAATCACATAAAATCGGCTCATTTGACATGGATGGTACGTTCCAACGCATATATTAAAAAGTTAATATTATTGATGAAGTTCTTCCATATTATTACTACGTGATATTGTAGAATTTACTTACTTTGTGTGTTGTAGCTTATCGCACACAACAAAAAGACATTATGAGTTCATAAGTACAATATAACAGAAGAACTATTCTGCTACATTATTCCATTTTTAACATCTCATGGAGTGTCTCTTCTTACAAATCCTGGAAATATCACACCACTATGAAGTCTCTTATAATATATATATGTTATCCACTAAAATTTGGAGTATAGGATGAAAAGTAAATTGAAAAAGTAGTGAATAGACTTCCTATGAGATCTTTTCTGTTATTATATAGCACCAATTTCTTCCATTAGGTGCTATATTTGAAAATTTCAATATTGATTTATAGGTTGTATAATTAACCCTTTTTTTAATCCTCCTCAACGACGTAGTAGAAATCGAAATTTTAAGTGCTTAAATATGGGAAGCTATTAACTAACATATTACAAGTTTCCAAGAAGAGACGAGATCAAAAAAATGAGCCAATACCTTGGATTAAATAAGAAAAGGAATCATTTCCAATTTGGATGGCGTAAATCATAAAACAGATTGCTTTCAACCCCTCGACAATTGAGATATTAGTTATTCTTGAGGTAAAACCCTTTCAGACTAGAAGGTACTAAAATTCAATTTAATGTGTTTTCTATACGGGTGGTACATCTGAAACAATTGAGGGTCACGTTAAGTCGAGTGATAATGGGGCAGTAGGTTGTATAAGTCATTTGACCATTCGTAGGCACTGTAGCTAATGGTTATTAGCGATCTTTTTGTTTCTGAGCAGAGCCATATGTAATAGAGATACTTGATAACTTTGAAGTTATCGATCTCAGTTTTTTTTGTCTCTTGGTTGTATGTTCACCGCCTTTAGTTCTGTGGAAATTGTGAGAGGTGTTGTAACAATAGCAGTTCAGCACATGTTGATGGAAAAAAGTATTCTGGTGTAGTCTTTGTCTTAGTGATAGCTGTAGTTATTCTATTAAAATAGGTTGTTAGAAAAAGAGTAGTTAAATATTAAACTCAGAGATGAGAGTACATCAAAATAACCAGCAACATTAACAAAAGTAGCTTCAGTAGCTACTAAGGAATATTGTGGTGGAATTACAGATGCAGTAAACTGCCTTCAGATTTGCTAGTAATATACACAGCATCACTGAAGGTGTATTTTCCACAACTTAATGCAATTGGACAGTATTTCTGTAAGTTCTAAGGAAATAAATACGAGTTCAAAAGCATCACAATATAATTATTAGTTAATATAATTTTATAAACATGCTAATATCAACTGTCGCTAAAAACATTGTGGTCAAGGGAATTGTTTAGCATTACTTATTATAGGATTTTGTATTATTCATTACATAATTATATATCGTTGTTCTTTTAATTGTGGGGAATCATTTTCCCAATATATTATTTTCACAAGTGTTATATAATTTTTTTTTGTCTTAGGTTCAAGTAAACTTCTCCCATAATTAAATGTAGAATGATCATGGATCAAGGAAGAATGTAATAGATATAATCACATCTGGGCCCTAAATTACAAATTTATGAATTAAAACAGATTTGACATAATTTTGATTATACCTTCATAAGTATAGCAACATCTATTAAAAAGATTTCTTTCAAGACCGACCCCTTAAAAAACTTGTGAACTTCATTATCAACTATCCTAGTATCCTAGGAAGTTTCAAACTTCCTACTTGATACCTCCTAGCAGATTAGTAATACAGTAAATAGTATTTTTTTTGTTATTAAGAATGGCTAACCATAACTTATGAATAACGGGGCCAAGTAATTGGATATAGCAAATGCCTTTATTATTAATGGTTTTTGTTAGACGAAATGAGCCATAGGTTCTCTGGAATACACACATAAGTAGAGAAGTTTCTGTTGAAGTTTAGAGAGCACGTATGATAATCAATGGTAAGTGGTTTTACAACATGTATTAATCTATGCGAACTGTCGTATAGATATATTTAGACTGAACCATAATATACCTTTTGAAAGACAAAATATTAACCAGTATTAACCAATATTTCGTCTTTCCTGAGGATTATACAAAAATTCTGGCATTTTACTTAAGTTGGTATGAGTCGTGTTGTCAATAAGAATGTGTCAGTATGATATTTAACGAGTTTTGGCTTTGTGTTATCTGTCTTATATATTGTATATTAACATAATTGGTTATCTACATGAAAATTTGCGACACCTCATGTGGAATTGTTGCAAAATTATCCACCGAATTAGGAAAAGTAAAAATAAAATCGTGATAAATTCATGTGGTTCAAAGAACATAATTTACTGTATAAAGTAACAATGTTAATAATACTGGATAATTCTACTTCAAAAGTTATGTAAGAAAAAATATCATGATGTTTCACCCAAAAGCTTAGCTCCCATTCTCTAGTTAATATTAATATAAATGAGTTTTAACAATAAAGAAATTCAAATAATCAAAGATCTGGTAGTTAATATATTAGATTAGATTAGATCGTGGACATGATTATGTGTGACTCTCTCTATTAACTGTATTATTTGTCTATTTTGGAAACTCTATTTATATTTCCAAGTAAGATAACTGTACCTATTTTTCACTGAAGCGGACAAGACGATGAGCATGGTCACTCCTCCATCGGCCAATCCATCTTCATAGTGCTCTATGAGTAATTTATACTTTATGGCTTCATAAATACCCCTTTAGTCTCTGTAAAGGCTTTGATTATTTTGCAATATAGTTAAGTCTTTTTTGTCTTAGTTGAATGAAATAAAATATACTTCAATACCTAAATCAACCAGTTGGTCATATATCATCCCCAGGTATCTTGTCCTAAGCTGAAGTAACCACAAATATATACTCAAAAAAATTAGGATCCAATATTTAATCAGTAAAAAGCAAGAATTGGAGCTCAATAAAATAAGCATTTTCTTAATTAGTAGGGATGATATTTTAAAATATGATTATATCTATTTAGTAAATTTATGAGTATACACTATTTACAATAACTATACCTATTAAGGTGTATTAAAATGAACTCACATACAATAAAGAATATTAAAGATAATAAATTATGACTTATTACTACTTTAAATTAACAATATTAATATATTAATTATGAAAGAATAAAACAGAAACTAAACTAAGTTTGAGATCTAAATATACAAAAGAATCTAAATTCTTTTTAAGCGAAATAGTATAAAGTTGGGTAAAAATATGCAAGAAAACTTAAGCGAAAGTATAATGTTTAAATCACATTAAGAATGGAACCAAAGCCAATAATGAGTACATGAATAAATATCCTGATTTAACTGTACCAGCACCATTTTCATTAACAGATGCAGTTGGTGCAACAGCTGAAGGTGCTCCACCTTGAGTAGAGGTAGTAACAAATGTAGTAGCTTCTTCTGAAGTTGGTTTAGATTCACCGGTCATGGTGCTTGTTTGCTCTTCAGTAACAGTAGTCTTACCTGTTTCATTTGGAATTGGGACATAAGAAGTGTGTACGGAAGTTTCACCATTATTAGTCTCGGTGATAACGGTTGGAACAGCTGGAACAGTGGTTTCTGAACAGATATCATTTGAACATTGAGTAAGGGTAATACTGTTAGTCTCAGATTCAACTGGACAGTAGGTAGTGTAAACAGTAGTTTGACCATTCTTAGTTTCAGTAGTAAGGGTTGGGGTTGCTGGGACAGTGGCTTCACTACACTTGTTGTCGGAACATGAAGTGATAGTGACTATCTTGGTAGATTTGTGTGTTTCTGTTTCAACTGGACAGTAGGTAGTGTAAACAGTAGTTTGACCATTCTTAGTTTCAGTGGTAAGAGTTGGGGTTCCTGGAACAGTAGTTTCAGTACACTTGTTGTCAGAACATGAAGTAATAGTGATAATCTTAGTAGAAGTTTGGGTTTCAGTTGAAGTACCTGTTGGAGTTCCGCTGGTACAAGAATCATCATAAGTAGCAGTACCAGTAGTACTTGGTTCATTAGCACCATGAAGTTCAACTGATAATACTACATTACATGGAAGCTCCTTACCTGCAAGAGTCTTTAAGTAAGTAACAAATTCTTGGATTTCTGCATCGGTTGCTCTCTTCTTCAAAGAAGAGGAGGATTCAGCAATAACTTGTTCAAGATTGACACCATTATTACCATAAACAGTTTCAGCAGCAATATCAATAGTTAAACCCTTATTAATGATGTCAGAGAAGAATTTATTACCAGCAACTTCAGCATAGTAGAATTCAGCAGAGTAATCATTAGATGATGTGAAATCAAAGTCAGCAGGTAAACCAACTGGAAGTCTGAATGAACATGTACCAGTTGCTAAATCAACGATATCAACTATAACGTCATTAACTTTACAGTCAGCTAATCCAGAAGGAGAACCAGATGGAGAACCAGATGGAGATACAGAACCAGATGGAGAGCCAGAGCCAGATGGGGAGCCAGATGGGGAGCCAGATGGAGAACCGGAACCGGATGGAGAACCAGATGGAGAGCCAGATGGAGAACCAGAACCAGATGGAGAACCGGAACCGGATGGAGAACCAGATGGAGAGCCAGAGCCAGATGGTGCTTCAGATGGGGAGCCAGATGGAGAGCCAGATCCAGATGGGGAGCCAGATGGAGAGCCAGATGGGGAGCCAGATGGAGAACCAGATGGAGAACCGGAACCGGATGGAGAACCAGATGGAGAGCCAGATGGAGAACCAGAACCAGATGGAGAGCCAGATGGAGAGCCAGAGCCAGATGGAGAGCCAGATGGAGAGCCAGAGCCAGATGGTGCTTCAGATGGGGAGCCAGATGGAGAACCAGATGGAGAACCGGAACCGGATGGAGATCCAGATGGAGAGCCAGATGGAGAACCAGAACCAGATGGAGATCCAGATGGAGAGCCGGATGGAGAACCAGAACCGGATGGAGATCCAGATGGAGAACCAGATGGAGAACCAGAACCGGATGGGGAGCCAGATGGAGAACCAGATGAAGAACCAGAACCAGATGGGGAGCCAGATGGAGCTTCAGATGGGGCACCGGATGGAGCACTAGTTGGAGCTTCAGATGGAGCACTAGATGGAGCTTCAGATGGAGCACTAGATGGAGCACTAGATGGAGCACTAGATGGAGCTTCAGATGGAGCACTAGATGGAGCACTAGATGGAGCTTCAGATGGAGCACTAGATGGAGCTTCAGATGGAGCACTAGATGGAGCACTAGATGGAGCTTCAGATGGAGCACTAGATGGAGCACTAGATGGGGCTACAGATGAAGCAGTACTAGATGGTGTTGTACCAGTAGTTGGAATTGTTGGAATTGTTTGGTCTTCACAAGCAGCACAAGCTGAAGGAACTGTTTGACTTGGGACTGGTCCTCCGTATTTAATATCAGTTCCATCGACTGAGAATAAAGAGCTATCATAATCACCATGAAGGTTGTATTTGGAACTCATAAGAGTAATAGAACCTGGAACGTCAACCACTAATCCAAGAATTCCCTTTGCGGCAGTTAAGACAGCTGGTAAAACATTGATATCAACAGTTAATGTTTGAGAAGAAGTATCGTAAGACAAAACTGGACCAAGAATAATATTACCAACTACACTCTGAAGAGCAGATATAATACCCCCAATAACTGGAATATTACTAAGTCCTCCAATAGCACCAAGACCTAAAATTTCAAATGAGTTACCACCACCAAAACCGTAAACATTATAAGTAGGAGCAGGCATATCAATAACACCATCTACACCAATACTCAAACTTCCAAGACCAATTTGTAAGTTAGATTCTGAATCTGCAAGATAGATATCATTTTCAAAGCCTACAACTCCTGTGGCAAGATCAAGTAAAGAATTAATAGATCCACCGTTTAAAACAGCCATACACCCAGTACCTTGAATAGATAAAAGTTGAGTGTATGCGGTACTATCTAAACAAATTGATCCATCGTTAGTAGCTTGAGTAATTGATCCATCTAAGATTCCACCAACGTTAACAGAATTAATAAGAGCAGTACCAACTAAGCTACCAGATTGTTTCATGTAAATTAAACCATCGTTCTCCCATCCATTAACACCAACTAATTCAAATACAGATGCAACCCCATCTGCAGCATTGAAATAAATTTTACCATCTGCACCATTTTTAAAATCACCAAGTAATGTGGTTAATCCTAAAACAGTAGCAAGACCGTTAGTTTCTGAGCTGAAAACAACAGTACCTTCATTATCAATATCACCTGCGGCGACAACTGCAGAAACAGCTGCTACACCACCATCATACTTGAAATAGAAACCACCGTTGTTAGTAATACTACCAAGGCCAACACCAGCTGACAAAAGGGCATTAATGATTGTAAGATATGCATCCGAGTTAATAGTTAAACCATTTGAAAGGTCTAAATTGATTAAACCATCTTGAACAGTTGGTTCAGAGATGGTCAATGCAGACGCAGAACTTGCTAAAGCGACTAAAGTTCCAACTAAGGATGAAGACTTCATATCTTTATTGATGAATAAAAGAAGTCTGGAATATTAAGAAGAATCTTAGTTGTATTTATATTCATTTTTTTTCAGCACCATATATTCTGATTATAGGATATTTCAGCCAAGAAATCACAATTAAGGAAACTATATATCCTAATTAGATAATTACAAGATTTTTGGGTATTTTCCGGCTCTGAATTATTGTAGGCAAAATGAACAATGGTCTAAATTTCATTGGAACTTAAGCCGAGAATGGTTAGTGCCATTATATGCATGTGCACAGCACCTTTATCCCTACATGACGCATAGTTTGTAATTCAAAAAGGGTGTCTTAATTTTTCTCACAACAATAAGTCCATTGATCCCGCTAAGGCGAAATTTTATTTTATTATGATCTAAAAACTGTAAAAGCCTAGTCGAACGTTGAACAATAAGTTCTAACTCTGGTAGCTAATTAACTTTGTCAAAGATCTCATATCTTTTATTCTACTTTTCATGTGATAGTATCTTAACCCCATTCGGTTTTAAGATACATCACTGCATAATTAGGGGTCCCTGCACAAATAATCTCAAGTACTTTTCAGTTAAGGTTTTCTTGGAAATTTTTTTACGAAGTGATCCCAAGAAATACCCGCAATTTGAATGACGCATAATGCGATTTAATCATACTAATTATTTTGCGAGTTATATGCCGTACTCCTTTATTGAAACCCTATTGTGCTTATTTTAATAACACTAACCATGCTAAAGTCCTATTGTTACGGAACGGGTGATAATTTAAGCCAGATCCTTTCCTTTCTGAATTAAAATATTCTAACCGAGAGAATTTTACCAAGAAATGAACAAACTAATATTTTCTTCGTTGCCTTTTTTGCATTAAACTGTAGAGTTATCACCCAGATTGTGTTACTTTTTTTTGGAATATCCGAATGTAGAAAAGAGCTAGCTATTTTAATCTATCCATTGCTACTGCATGAACCCCATTAATATAGAACTCGAGGAAGCTATAATGTCGTTCTTCTTGGCTAAGCAACTAGATGAAATTCTCAAATTTAAAATGATATTAAGTGGATATACGAAATTATATTGAATATAGTAAATAGAGCCCAAATACTTGAATTTATATAAGGCATTAATTGGAATTAGAAGTGCAAAATTTTTCAAAAATTTGCAGTTTATTAGCAACCACTTTATAACAAAATATTATAACTTGCTGTAATTGTCTAAACGAAAGTTATCATAATAGCATCTTTAAACATAAAATGCTCAGATAAATGAGATCGAAGGAAGCTTAAATGAAGAATGGAACTAAAGCTAGTAAGGAGTAGATGAAATAACCAGATTTCAAAGAGCCAGCACCTGACCCTGCAACATTGACGGTAGCAGGCGAGGTAGCTGCGGAGCCAGACAGTGTAGTAAGTAGAGTTGTTGCCGCATTGTTTGCTGGATTGGTTGTTTGTCCTGCAATTCCTGCGTTAGAAGTTAAGGTTTTAACTAGAGTGCTGCCATTCTCAACGACAGTTACTTGTCCTCCCGATCCTGAAACTGGGGCGTAGGTAGTATATACACTTGTTTGTCCATTATTCGTTTGAGATACTACAGTAGGAGTAGCTGGAACAGCAGTCACTGTGCATTTGTTTTCTGAACACAAAGTGACAGTGATCAACTTTGATGATTGACTATTCTCGCTAGTCAATGGACAGTAAGTTGTAAACACAGTGGTTTGACCATTCAGTACTTGAGTAGTAAGAACTGGAGTAGCTGGTACGGTAGTCTCAGAACATTTGTGGTTGGAGCATGAAGTTATGGTGATCAAAGTAGTAGACATGTCGGTTTTAGTTACAGTACCACTTGGGAATTGAGTAGTAAAAACATTTGTTTCGGTAGTCAATGATCCCTCAGAGTTGGTAGTAACGATAACAGAAGCACCTTCAGTAACAGATTCACCATTACTTAAAGTGGTTGGGAAATAAGTGGTATAGGTGGTGAATGGGTAGGTTCCAGTTGGATAAATAGTGGTGAAAACGTCAGTTTCAGTAGTTAATGAAGCATCAGAGTTGGTAGTTACTATTACAGAAGCACCTTCAGTGACAGATTCACCATTGCTCAAGGTAGTTGGGAAGTAAGTGGTGTAAGTGGTGAATGGGTAGGTTCCAGTTGGGTAAATAGTGGTGAAGACATCGGTTTCAGTAGTTAATGAAGCATCAGAGTTGGTTGTTACTATCACAGAAGCACCTTCGGTAACAGATTCACCATTACTTAAAGTGGTTGGGAAATAAGTAGTGTAAGTGGTGAATGGGTATCCACTAGCAGTGCATGCTGCAGCATTGTAAGTTGCAGTTGCAATAGCAGTGGATTCTCCTGCAGTGAAGAGATCAACAGATAATACAACGTTACATGGAAGTTCCTTGCCTGCAAGAGTCTTTAAGTTATCAATGAATTGTTGGATTTCAGCATCAGAAGCTCTCTTCTTCTTGGAAGAGGAAGAAGATGCTATAACTTGTTCAACATTAATACCATTGGAACCATAAACTAAGTGGGCTGCAATATCAATAACTAATCCTTTATTGGCAATATCAGTGAAGTACTTTGTGCCAGCTACCTCTGCATAATAGAATTCAGCGGAGTAGTCACTTGAAGAAGTGTATTCAAAATCAGCAGGCAAACCAAGTGGGACTCTGAATGGACAAATACCAGTAGCTAAATCAACAATTGCAATTGTAATATCATCTACCTTACAATTAACTAAGGTGGCAGAAGCAGAAGGAGAAGATCCAGTACCACTAGGAGATCCAGTACCACTTGGGGATCCAGTACCACTAGGAGATCCAGTACCGCTTGGGGAACCCGTTCCACTAGGAGATCCAGTACCACTTGGGGAACCAGTACCACTAGGAGATCCAGTACCACTTGGGGAACCAGTACCACTTGGGGAACCAGTACCACTTGGGGAACCAGTACCACTTGGGGAACCAGTACCACTTGGGGAACCAGTACCACTTGGGGAACCCGTTCCACTAGGAGATCCAGTACCACTTGGGGAACCAGTACCACTTGGTGAGCCCGATCCACTAGGGGATCCCGAGCCACTTGGTGATCCAGTTCCACTTGGGGAGCCCGATCCACTTGGTGAGCCCGATCCACTTGGTGAGCCCGATCCACTTGGTGATCCAGTACCACTTGGTGATCCAGTACCACTTGGGGATCCTGATCCACTTGGGGATCCAGTGCCACTTGGTGATCCTGAGCCACTTGGTGAGCCCGATCCACTTGGAGATCCAGTACCACTTGGTGAGCCCGATCCACTTGGTGATCCAGTACCACTTGGTGAGCCTGATCCACTTGGGGATCCAGTGCCACTTGGTGATCCTGAGCCACTTGGGGATCCAGTTCCACTTGGTGAGCCCGATCCACTAGGGGATCCCGATCCACTTGGTGAGCCCGATCCACTAGGGGATCCAGTACCACTTGGTGATCCAGTACCACTTGGGGATCCTGATCCACTTGGTGATCCAGTACCACTTGGTGAGCCCGATCCACTTGGGGAACCCGATCCACTTGGAGATCCAGTACCACTTGGTGAGCCCGATCCACTTGGGGATCCAGTACCACTTGGTAAGGTCGAAGATGCTGCAGTAGTTGGAATGGTTGGAAATGGTGCGCATGTACATGTTGCTGGTGCAGGGTTTGGTGGGGAATAAGATACATAAATTTCAGTACCAGTACCTCCAATACCATTGGTAGAAAAGGAAGAATAACCAAGACCGATATCAAAGTTAACACTTAAAAGACCAAGGAAGTTAAGAGTTAAAAGACCATTAGTGGAGTCATAGTTGTAACCAGTAAAACTAGTATCAACAGTAATCTTATTACCGTTACCAAAACCAGCAACTTTGTAGGTAGGAGATTGTCCAATATTGAGAGATAAACCAAGCAAAGCTAACGAAGTAGTGCTATCTGAGAGATAAATAGTTTGGCCTGAGCTAACTGAGAAAGCAACGTTAGAACCACCCACGGTAACACCAAGTTGTAACTGGACATAACCACCATTCTTTGCAATTATACAACCATCACCAGTTATGGAAGACACTTGAAGATAATAAGTATCATCTAAACAGATTTGACCATTATTTTCAACACTTAATAAGCCAGTACCGCCTGCAACTTGGTTTATAGTAACAAGAGAAGCAACACCACTGCCTTGTTTGAAGTAAATTAAACCACTGTTCTCCCATGAAGTAACTGAAGTAAGTGTAAATGCTTGGGCAAGACCACCTTCTGCTGATCCGAACCACATGTTACCAGTGTTACTGAAAGTACCAATTGAGGCTAAATCAAAGGAAGAAGCCACATCAGCTGATAAGGCATCGAAATCGACATCACCAGTGTTGGTAATCGAGCCACTCACTAATGCAACGGCTGCTGCTAAGCCGTTGTCAGAAGTAACGTAAAACCCACCATTGTTATCAAGACTACCACCAATAGTGGTAAGGACATTATCAATAATTGTAAGGTAGGCACCACTGTCAATAGTAATATCACCGAGTTGTAAGTCAACTGGAGATCTGTAAACAGTATCCTCGGAGATAGTTAAAGACGAGACAGTGCCAGCTAAAGTTATAGCCAACTTCAATAAAGATGCGGGCTTCATTTAAACTGCGCTATAGATAATTCTTTCAAATTCTTGTCTGCTATGGTGAAGTTCCCATGGTATTTATATTCAGATTTTGGATATATAATCTACCCTACCACCTTATTGCTCTGTCATTTCATTCTATTTCATATTTGACAGCTCTTCTAGTAAATTTTATGGCCAGATTTGATTTGTCACATAATTTCTATGCATCCTTTGCCTATTAGCACTTGTCAAATCACAGATGTAGTTCTTCATATACGCAAAATGCTTATTTTTTTTATTTTTTATGTACTGTTATGAGAGCACATATGCATGTAGGGTCAACCTATGTGTTATATACAGAATTTCCAATTTAGGAAAACTATTTCTCACTTAAGTCAAGATGTTGAAAACTTAGTTGATTGTTCTAATTATTATTAGAGAATTTCATTTATTTTCTAGTTGGGTAGAATGGTGTCTAGACATTTAAGTTCTAAATTAACAATAAAGCCTTAAATAAACAAAAGCAACCAATCAGTTAGAATGTTGGCTGGATTGTTCTACAAGGCGTATGTAACATTAATTGTCATTCTTCTTCGTACATTTACGTAGAAATATCAAGTCCAAGATTGTAAGTGGACAATCAATAAACTAATATGACCTGATGATCTCGTAATTGGAAACTTCATTATCCAGTAGGAAAAAATAACAATTATATGCATCCGATAATTAATATTACTTGCTTTATACCAATTCGCTTGATATGTTTCCAAAATAGTGCTACAATCTAGGTGTATATCCTGAAATGATAAGAAGCTTCAATAAATTTTATTAGTTTGAAAACTACGACTATTAGCATGACTACTTGGATACCTTTAGTCCGACTTCACTTAATATGTAGTACCATTAAAAAATATCCCAAAAATCGTGCACACCTTATTTCAAATGCATTTGCGTATTTAATATACCCCAGAACTTAATATAGCTTTTGAATTCTGCAAGTATTACCTAATTTACCAGTAAACAAAACTCAATAAAGTGCAATGTATTATTAAGATTGCCGAACGAAAGTATATACTATAATACGTAATATAAGACGAAACTGAAGGGTATTCCTATGACTGGAAAAAACTGAATATTTGGTATAAAAATAGACAGTATGAGTATACATACAATGATGCATTAACGAAAAGTTGGAAAGATTAATATTTCTATGGTATAAATTAATACCCAGTGAGTTCGTAAGAATTCAAAATAAGTTAATCCACTACTCAACTCAAATGAGAAGAATAAAAGCTAATACAGTATAAATGATGTAAGAGCCTGGTTTTAATAAAGCTGCACCGGAACCTGCAATAGTGATGGCAGGTACGTTTGTTGCTGAAGAACCCGATTGGGATGCCTGTGAGATAGAAGTAAGCAAGGTCGTAGCGACATTCGTTTCACCTGTTGATTTTGCTGCTATTGCTTGCGTGGCTTCTGTTCCAGTTGGTAGAGCACCATTTGAAGTGTTTTGAACAGCTTGTGGACCAGAAGTTGTGGTAGCAATATTGGTGTTTCCATTCTCATTAGCGGTGGAAAGTTGCTCTCCAGATTGAGAGATTGGGCAGAAAGTGGTAAATACTGTTGTTTCACCATTGACAGTTTGGGTTGTAAGAGAAGGTGTAGCTGGAACAGTAGTTTCAGAACATAAATTATCTGAGCAGGAGGTGATGGTAATAATTGTGGTTGATTTGCTGGTTTCAATAACTATACCAGATTGAGATCCAGTACCAGTGCCTGTAGGGCCGGTGCCTGTAGGGCCTGTGCCTGAATTGCCTGTGCCTGTGTTGCCTGTGCCTGCATTGCCTGTGCCTGTATTGCCTGTGCCTGTGCCTGTGCCTGTAATAGATGCTGAGCCAGTTGACTGGGACGAACTAGTTGTAGTAGTAGAAGCATTCCATCCTAAGAATGAAGAATAAGAATATCCCGAAGTCGTTGTAGAAATTGAACTTTGCATTATTGAGGAAGACCCCACAGTACATCCATAAGTAGCAGTAGCAATAGACACTGGTTCACCTTCCACTGCAATACCAAGAGAGAATCCAACACTACATGGAACTTCCTTACCCTCAAGGGTTTCAAGATAAGCAATTATGGATTGAATTCCTGCATCATTGGCTCTTTTCTTCTTGGTAGTCGAGGCATCTGCGATGACTTGAAAGATTGGAACTTCGCCAATTCCATACATAGAATGAGCGGGAACGTCAATAGTTAATCCCTCGTTAGCAATATCAGTGAAATACTTCGTACCAGCAACTTCAACGTAATAAAATTCAGCAGAGTAATCATTAGAAGAGGTGTATTCAAAATCAGCAGGTAAGCCAAGCGGAACTCTAAAAGGACAAATTCCATTAGCAAGGTCTACAGTTGCAATTGTAACTCCATCTACCATACAATTTACCAAGGTAGCTGAAGCTGATGGAGAAGGAGCCGTACTGGAACCAGATCCTGTAGCTGAATTGGAACCAGTACCAGATCCGGAATTACCTGCAGGAGCTGAACTTGAACCTGAGCCTGTTGCTGAGCTGGTACCACTTGGTGATACTGATCCACTTGGGGATCCACTTGGGGATCCAGTACCACTTGGGGAACCTGATCCACTTGGAGATACTAATCCACTTGGGGAACCTGATCCACTTGGTGATACTGATCCACTTGGAGAGCCTGATCCACTTGGTGATACTGATCCACTTGGTGATACTGATCCACTTGGTGATACTGATCCACTTGGTGATACTGATCCACTAGGGGATCCAGTTGGGGATCCAGTGCCACTTGGGGAACCTGATCCACTTGGTGATACTGATCCACTTGGGGATCCAGTACCACTTGGGGAACCTGATCCACTTGGTGATACTGATCCACTTGGGGAACCTGATCCACTTGGTGATACTGATCCACTTGGAGAGCCTGATCCACTTGGTGATACTGATCCACTAGGGGTGCTCGATCCACTTGGTGATACTGATCCACTAGGGGTGCTCGATCCACTAGGGGTGCTCGATCCACTTGGCGATCCAGTACCACTTGGCGATCCAGTACCACTTGGCGATCCTGATCCACTTGGTGATACTGATCCACTTGGTGATACTGATCCACTTGGTGATACTGATCCACTAGGGGTGCTTGATCCACTTGGCGAACCTGATCCACTAGGGGTGCTCGATCCACTTGGTGATACTGATCCACTTGGTGATACTGATCCACTAGGGGTGCTTGATCCACTTGGTGAGCCTGATCCACTTGGTGATACTGATCCACTTGGTGATACTGATCCACTAGGGGTGCTTGATCCACTAGGGGTGCTTGATCCACTTGGTGATACTGATCCACTTGGCGATGATCCTGATGCGGAAGAACTACCTGTTCCAGAAACTTCAGATGTTGAAGTAGTCTCGGTGGTATAAATGTCCGTTTCAGTTGTTAATAAACCATTGCTATTGGTAGTAACAATTATTGACGCTTCTTCAGTCTCTGTTATACTTCCAGTAGTAGTTGTCAATAACGTCGTATAAGTTGTGAAAGTTGGAAGAGTCGTGAAAACTTCAGTAGTAGTGATTAGCTTACCTATAGAATTAGTAGTTACAATTACCGATGCTACCTCGGTCTTAACTGTATCATGATGATGGACAGTTAAAGTAGTTGGGTAAGCTGTAAAAGTAGGGAATGTAGTAAAAACTTCAGTTTTAGTGGTTAAGTGGCCGAAATAGTCGGTTGTAACAATAATAGTAGCTTCTTCAGTTTCAACAATACCTCTATTATATGTTACCAATGATGTGGTATATGTTGTGAAAGGCGAGAGAGTAGTATAGATATCTGTTATAGTTGTTAACTTACCATTAGCATCGGTTGTAACAATAACAGAAGCACCTTCGGTTTTCTTATGACCACGACTTGTTGTTGTCAATAAGGTGGTGTAGGTAGTGTAAGTTGGGAACGTAGTGAAAGCTCCTAACGTGGTAGTGTATGCCATATCATTAGAGTAGTCTACACTAACAGTAGCTTCTTCGGTTTTAGTAAGTCCATCAGTGTCAGTAGTTGTCAAAGATGTTACATACACTGCTGGGAAAGTGGTGAAAGCTCCTAACGTGGTAGTGATTGCATTACCATTAATGTAGTCTATGCTAACTGTAGCATCCTCAGTTACAGTATCTCCGTCACTATTAGTAGTAGTTAATGAAGTTACATAAACATCTGGGAAAGTAGTGAAAGCTCCTAAAGTGGTAGTGATTGGTGCTTCATTATTAGCATAATTAACACTAACTGTAGCTTCCTCAGTTACAGTATCTCCATCACTATTAGTAGTAGTTAATGATGTTACATATACTGCTGGGAAAGTAGTGAAAGCTCCTAACGTGGTAGTGATTGCATTACCATTAATGTAGTCAATGCTAACTGTAGCATCCTCAGTTACAGAATCTCCATCACTATTAGTAGTTGTCAATGAAGTTACATAAACAGCTGGGAAAGTAGTGAAAGCTCCTAACGTGGTAGTGATTGCATTACCATTAATGTAGTCTATGCTAACTGTAGCATCCTCGGTTACAGAATCTCCGTCACTATTAGTAGTAGTTAAAGATGTTACATATACTGCTGGGAAAGTAGTGAAAGCTCCTAACGTGGTAGTGATTGCATTACCATTAATGTAGTCAATGCTAACTGTAGCATCCTCGGTTACAGAATCTCCGTCACTATTAGTAGTAGTTAAAGATGTTACATAAACGGCTGGGAAAGTGGTGAAAGCTCCTAAAGTGGTAGTGATTGCATTACCATTAATGTAGTCAATGCTAACTGTAGCATCCTCAGTTACAGAAAGTCCATCAGTGTCAGTAGTTGTCAATGAAGTTACATATACAGCTGGGAATGTAGTAAAAGCACCTAACGTAGTAGTGATTGCATTACCATTAATGTAGTCAATGCTAACTGTAGCATCCTCAGTTACAGAATCTCCGTCACTATTAGTAGTTGTCAATGATGTTACATAAACAGCTGGGAAAGTGGTGAAAGCTCCTAACGTGGTAGTGATTGGTGCTTCATTATGAGGGTAATTAACACTAACAGTAGCCTCCTCAGTTACAGGATCTCCGTCACTATTAGTAGTTGTCAATGATGTTACATAAACAGCTGGGAGAGTGGTGAAAGCTCCTAACGTGACAGTGTCTGGTGCTTCATTGTTAGGATAATTAACACTAACAGTAGCTTCTTCGGTCCTCGAAAGTCCATCTGCACCAACAGTGGTTAAAGATGTTACATAAACAGCTGGGAATGTAGTAAAAGCTCCTAACGTAGTAGTGATTGAATGATCAAAAATGTAGTCAATGCTAACAGTAGCTTCCTCGGTTACAGTATCTCCGACACTATTAGTAGTAGTTAATGAAGTTACATAAACAGCTGCGAAGGTACCGAAAGCTCCCATTGTGGTAGTGATTGGTGCTTTATTGTTAGGATAATTAACACTAACTGTAGCCTCCTCGGTTATAGAAAGTCCATCACTATTAGTAGTAGCGAATGTTGTTACATAAACGGCTGGGAAAGTAGTGAAAGCTCCTAACGTGGTAGTGATTGCATTACCATTAATGTAGTCAATGCTAACAGTAGCATCCTCAGTTACCGAATCTCCGTCACTGTTAGTAGTAGTTAAAGATGTTACGTAAACGGCTGGGAGAGTGGTGAAAGCTCCTAAAGTGACAGTAGTAGGTGCTTTATTATTAGGATAAGTAACACTAACAGTAGCTTCTTCGGTCCTTGAAAGTCCATCTGTTCCAACAGTAGTAAGTGTAGTCACATAAGCTGCTGGTAACGTTGTAAAAGGGGACTCGGTTACCGCATAAATAGTTTCAGTAGGATAAGTATACCACAGGCAAAAGGTCCCAAATATATTAACATGGCAGCTAGTACTACTAGTACTATAAATAGATGTAGTAGTAGTCACAGTTGCCACTTCAGTTTGAACAATACCATTAGATGTGGTAGTAATAGCGGTTGTTACTGGTGTTGGTGGTCTGGCAGCAGCGACAAAAGCCGATAGAGCTAGTGTTATTAGAATTGTTAAGAAAGATGAATAAGCCCTCATTTTCTCTTTACTTATAGGTTTCTAATGTTCCTATAGTAGGAACTAGGTGAATATTTATATGCTGACTTTGGGTGTAAAAATATGTTGCCTTAGCCCTTTCATTTGGATACCTTTTACAGCTGGCTCATTTCGCAAATTAAAAGTCTCAATTAGTAAGTTTGCATGGATGTTATGCAACTGACAGTAAGAGCTGCATTCATTTAGAATAATATAATCATTTTGAAAGTTTATTTGTCGTATCATAGGCCGTTGCTAAACTTTGTATATCTTAAACAAGTTGATGTGCCACTTAAAAATGATCGGCGTATCTTATATGCAGGGAATTATTCGTAAGAAAGGTTCAAATCGAATGTCTAAAGATTATTTTTTTTTTCACTGCATGATAACGGGGAATTAAGGTTTCCATCTCTTTTTTTGAATGTAATAGAGCCAAACAAGATTTTGGCAATCTTTAAAGTGAGCTTTTCTATGTTTTAATAACTAGCTTATATATTGTGTATTAATAACTTACTTAGATACTTCTATGTATATTTTCCACTCTCAGCCATATCACTCTAAGTACTTTCTATTCCCTTCCCCTAAAATGCACCAGTGTTCTACCGATCTCGTAATTCTAAATCGGGATTGAGATAAAAAAATATCGGGGTTCTAAAAGATTGGATTTTTTATTCTTTTTCGTAACTAAAACGGCCAAACCTTAAGTCACAAAAATAAAATAAGGTATTGGTGGTCTTATTTTGTAAAATTCGTACTTGTAAGAAGTTTAACTTATAGGGGAATACATTTGTTAGTCTAAAGAAATTAGCAACTATAATTTATATTACACTTACTTGGATAGCTGAAAGGACATTATGAATATCTTTCAGTTACTTAATGATTCAATTATAGAGATTATATAGAATTAAGTGTATGTGATTGGATGCTTTTTATTAGATTCACGTATATATCACCATAAGCTACAGAGGATCTGTGAAACTCATTTTTAACTCAGATTATTTTATTTCGTTTGTACATCCAAAAATGGCAAGGGTGAAGTTATTTTTTAGAGCTATCAACACAGAAAATATGCACCCATCGTCCTACACTATTTCCTTTGTATCCCTAGATTTGTGGCGATATCGAAAGAATGCCGTGTAATTTTCATAGGTCATGTAAACTGTACAGACGTGAAACGTAAAACGAGAAACTGTTCTTTTTTTTACTTTAACGACTAAATACAAACGCAGAACTTACAAATAAAAACTCAATAGCTTCTATAAATGTGCCGATGAGAAAAGGGATCCATAATTATCAAATGGACCACAATCAAAAATTTAAAATGTGTGCTTGGAAGATATATTAGGAGAAAGTGAGCAAAAAAACGGCAATTTTTATACAGTATTTGTCAAGAGGAGTGGTGATATTTTCACTCCTATTACTTTAAAGTAAATTATATAACTATATTCTCTAGCCCTTCTGAAAGCTTTTTAATGCTTCGTAAACGTATTTACGCCTGCCAAAAATCTATGAACACGCCATTCGTGTATTTACCAAGTATTACTTTAAAAATAATCTATGACAGCGTAATGTCGATCATTTACACTTCTTCGTAAATTAATTTTTAGCACTTAATCCTCTAATTCGGGTATCTCCTAAATGTTACTATACTGGTTGCTGATACTCTGATATCAGCAAAATAATATTAGTATTTCAACTTCTAAGTTCATTTTTGAAAGTGGGTGCGATACTAATTGTTCTCGAACAAGGATTGATAGTAGGTAAGCTGAAAAAATATTGCCCCACTGTTTAAATTCTAGTTCTTTTCTGTCACCTGACGCACGGAACACCTTCTTTTTAAACTGGGGTAGACTACACTTTAGAAATCTGGAAATAAAAATTCCTAATAGATTATGTTTTATCAACATTACTTATAATGACATTGCCACAAAAGAATTATTTGGTCAGTATATTGCTAAAAAAATCCTGTTGGTAATATTTCTGAATATGGAGCCTCAATTATTCTTAATATTACCTAATCTTTCTTCTCACAGAATGAATGCCGAAACTATAATTTAGGACTAATATTATTGCAAAGTATAATGCTTTTATTTTTTAGTATTTTACCCAAAGAAATTGACTTAGACTTGCCTTATTCGGGGCCCGTCTATTGCATTATTTATGTATTCTAATTACTCATCATCTTTGCTCCGTAAGGATAATGATGTGTCCTATTTGTAAAGAACTTCATCTCACGCCATTACTTATGGGATGATCAGATTTAGGGATTTGTTTTTTAGTATTGTTTTAATACCGTTAATCCTCTGAAGCCATTCATACATTATAATTTGAAATAATAATATTAGTCTATTAGTTTAGTCAGTTTTTCTTTTGAAAACTCTATAGTATTAGCTTTCTATGTTCATTTTTAGTCATTTTTTTCCAAGGTTCAAGTATTGTATACAATTTAGAAACTGTTCTAGAATTTATTCTTCCCACAGAATCTAAGAATATAGCCTATACTTCCAAAAATTAGCCAATGAACTATTTGAATTATAACTACTATCTAAAATGAAAAAATTATATTAAGAAACTAAACTATTAGCTTAATAACGTAACCAAGGCTTGCTTGATTAATGATTTCAAAATAATGACGATATTTAACGAGTATGTTAAATTTACAATAGTTTATATGCAGAATATAAATTGTTGCAAAATATCAATTATTAGTTGTCAGAAAAACTAAAATGATATAGTAACAATATAAACAAATAGCGAAGTTTAATTCAGGTAATCGTCACTAATCAATTACAAAGGATCAAATTAAATTAAAAATTAAAATATATTAATGAAATTATAAACGATAATTAAAGAAAAGTTAAATCCAAAGTTATATTAACTAATAGAAATCGAAATGCTTAGGGTATTGGCGTGAAAGCCATAGTATAGAATAATTGAAAAGTTAGCTTATAAGAAGTATGGAGCAACCAAAGCTAAGAAGGCAAAGAAATAACCCGATTTCAATGCATTTGCACCAGAGCCGGCGACACTAACGGCGGCAACTCCACTTGGAGCAGCAGAACTGGATGATCCAGTAGCAGCTGTAACGAAAGTAGTCTTGTTCTCGGTGGCAGTAATATAACCAGATTGTTCACCATTTCCAGCTGGAGAAGAAGAAGCAGGTGCTGCAGTAGTCTGAGATACAGCACTAACGTAAGTGGTACCATTAACGGTAACAGTGGTAAGACTTTGTTCAGTGTTAGCTACTGATTCAGTGTTAGCTGGTGACAGAGTTTCAGAAACTGGGCAGTAAGTGGTGTAAACTGTGGTTTCACCATTAACAGTTTCAGTTGTGAGAGCTGGGGTAGCTGGAACTGCAGTTTCAGAACATTTGTTATCAGAACAAGAGGTAATAGTAACAACAGTTGTAGATTCAACAGTTTCAGTAGCAACACCAGAAAGTGGACAGTAAGTGGTGTAAACAGTAGTTTCGCCATTAACAGTTGCAGTAGTAAGTGCTGGTGTAGCAGCAACGGTAGTCTTAGAACATTTGTTGTCAGAGCATGAAGTTATAGTAACAACAGTAGTAGATAAATCGGTAACAGTAGCAGCACCAGATGGATAAAGAGTAGTGAAGACATCGGTTTCTGTGGTTAATGAAGCATCAGAGTCAGTGGTAACAATAACAGAAGCACCTTCAGTGACAGATTCACCATTACTTAAAGTAGTTGGGAAGTAAGTTGTGTAAGTAGTGAATGGGTAAGATCCAGATGGAGCGGCACAATCGTATGTTGCGACACTAGTTGCAGTAGATGCTCCAGCACCGAGAATTTCAACAGACAAAACAACTTCACATGGAAGTTTACTACCGGTAAGACTCTTTAAGTAGGTGACTGCTTGTTGAATTTCAGCATCGGTTGCTCTCTTGGCTTTCTTAGAAGAGTCGTAGTTAACTTGGAAAACATCCACATTGTTAGAATCGTAAACAGACTTAGCGGAGATGTCGAGACTTAATCCCTTATTTGAAATATCAGTAAAGAACTTAGTACCTTCAACATCAGCATAGTAAAATTCAGCAGAATAATCACTAGAAGAAGTGTATTCAAAATCAGCTGTTAAACCAACTGGAAGCTTGAATGAACAAGTACCGGTGGCCAAGTCTACAACATCAACAGTGACGTTGTTAACCTTACAACTAGCTAATGTTCCTGAAGGAATGGCAGATGGGAAAAGGGTAGTGAAGACATCAGTTTCAGTAGTTAATGAAGCATCAGAATTAGTAGTAACAATAACAGAAGCACCTTCAGTGACAGATTCACCATTGCTCAAGGTAGTTGGGAAGTAAGTGGTGTAAGTAGTGAATGGGTAAGATCCAGATGGAGAACCAGAAGCACC